>JAMAGL010000004.1:1800000-2098619 GCA_023626215.1 Talaromyces sp. PL2406 | reverse complement strand
ATTCTTACCCGGTCATGGCCCAGTGATTCGGAAATGGGGGCTGTAGTAGCACTACAATATTACAAAAGCATTGACATGTCATAGTGCTACGACAATATGTTGTGACACGAGAATTCTTGGTGACAGCACGGTGATATTGGATATAGCATAGAGATATTATAGGATTCTGTTTTATTACAATACTAGTAAGCTCACTGTGCTCTTACAGAGCTTAATTTATTGCGCGCCTTCCTAATTAGGCATTATATCAATCTATCAACTAGCTCAAGGCCTTCTACGCCAGCGGCCTATTCAAATATATATCTCCTACGTGCTTACCCCTTAATCCGCGCACCTGCGTATAACGCACCAATCTTATGTAACGCCTTATTTTCGTGTTCAATTTGGTGAGTGAATCCTTATTCTGTTATTACGCGCTTACATGTAAATATTAGCCCACGTACGAGGCCTCCTTGGTGTTAAATTTGGTGAGTAAATCCCCGAGTTGATGCGCGCGCGCTCCGTACGAGGCCTCATCTTGGTGTTGCTCGAATCCCTAATATAGTTGACACACGCTCACGTACGAATATAGGCTTATAATCCTCTGTACGAGGCCTCCTTGGTGTTAACTTTAGTGAGTCTTAAATCTTCTAATCTGGTTGACACGCGCTCACATACGAATTTAGTGCATAAATCTACACGTCGAGCCTACGAACGAGTCCCTGAACGAGCCCCCGAGCCAACGTACTTACTACTATATTGGTGGATGAACTTGGGCGTAGGACTTGGGTGTTATGTACACTTAGGAGCGTTGATGCGTCTCATAGCTATAGTTGTTATTTGTAATAATACATAATGATACAACGCATAGTATCATAAACGGATAGAAAATCTAGGTAATAGCATAGTATTATGACGAGGACGTCACAGTCCTCCGACCCGTAAAGCTCACCGTCATGTCACCATGATCCTACTTGTGATAAGACCATTCCTCGTGACGTTAACCCCGTACGTAGGCTCACCAAGTTGGTAAGAACAAAGCATGCATTACCGGGTGGGCATATCACGGTGCTGTCATACAGCCCTTACACAGAGCCATATATTGCCGCTACTGCTACAAACCTTGAAGAGCAAGCTATTTATTACTGACTTTTAGGCTTGCAGGCCACGTTAGCGAGATCAAGCCTCTGACGTCAAAGACTCGAAGACTCAAGCTCGAAGCTACCATCTACCTAAGCATTAACGCAATGCACTTAATATGTGTATTTATATATGTATGTGCTCCAGGATCAATCCTGGTTTTTGTCTCAACCCTCGAGTCAAGTCCAACATCGACGTTCGAGTACATAGCAGGTCTGTAGGTGAGCAGTATCTTTGTATGCAAGAGAGCCTTGATTGACTACCTCTTTCAGAACCGAGATCGTACACCGAAAGGAGAGCAGATGCAGCTACAAACCAGCGGTATGCATTGCTGTCCTCGCAGCTATGGTGCAGGAGGAAGGTCAATGCGGAAAAAAAAAAAGCGAGAAAGGTCTAGCCATGTAATAGTTCCTAGCACATACGACTATCATGAAAAGGCTCGAGTACATAGTATGCATTCATACCTAGACATGGATGATAACAAGCATCATCCTTCCCAACCTCGTACTCAGACAACCACGTATGTAGCTGATGAGATATTTTCTCAACGCGAATAATTGTACAGTCCCTTGAGATCGAGAAATAGCCATCCATTGTTCTTAATACAGTAAATTACATGTCAAAATGTACAACCACTTTTTTCCATCTCACGCTTTGCTCCAACTTTTGAGAGAAAAACCATATACAAAAAACGTCCATCTGTCCATCATAGCCAACCATCCATTAATATAATTGAAAATCCCAAACAACAACACGAGCCAAGAGGTATATTGTCCTGTCGCATTGCCGTCGAGGGAATGTTTCACCGCTGCGAAATAGTAATACGACGATGCTGGCGCACAGACAGATCTATGCGGCCCAGACCTCAGCTATGTCCTGGTCGAGATGAACGGGAAATACTTCCGGACCTGCTCTTGTCCCGCTTCGGTTCAGATAGCACAGCTATTTTTCTTTTCTTTTCTTTTTTCTTGCATTAGATACGATTGGGAAAATAACAAGGGGACTGTGCCACCCGTGGCGCACGGCTATATGCAATAATTGTCGAGATCTGTACCGTGGTAAATGTAGGCTTTTTCTGATCATCAAAAGAGTTTCCCTACAGCCTTGGCTCCCTTCCTCAGCCTTGTGCGGGAGATCGAAAAGAGGAGAGTTAGAGGAACGGCTAAGTTTGTCGATCGGTTCCTAAGTTAAACTCAAATAAGGCCCCTCCCTGCGGGACCATTGATGCGTCCCGGTTCCCCGAAACATGGCTGTGACCCTGTTATTTCTTTCCTAGCATGCCTGTTACAGCATCGCTGTCCAACAGATTTGCCTCTTTGACGAGGTCATAGAACTTGCCACCCTGCCGGAGAAGCTCGGCTGGGGTATCGAATTCTGCGACGGTACCCCGATCCAGGACCACAATGCGGTCAGAGTCAATGATGGTGTTGATTCTGTGGGCGATGGTGATGATAGTGCGATCCTTGAAGATGCTGCTGCGTAAGGTTTGTTGAAGCAGGGCATCGGTCTCAACATCTACTGCGGCCTGTAGTCTCTTCATTAGCAATGGGATTCTTGGACTTGGCATTCTAGGACTTACCGTTGCTTCATCTAGGACCAGAATGTTACTTGGCGTTAGCAATGCGCGAGCCAACGAAACGAGCTGCCGCTGTCCCTGGCTCAGGTTTGATCCTACAAGCACAGAATGTTAGTACTGTCAGAGAATCCTGCTAGATCATGAAAAAGCTTACCTCCTTCCTGAATCACAGCGTCCAACTGACCCTCCATGCCAGCCACATGCTCCTTGAGACGCGCATGGCCAAGAACGCTCCATAACTCAGTATCATCATGAACATGACGAGGATCCAGATTGTCCCGAAGAGTTCCTTCGAACATTGCTGGATCTTGAGGAATGATTGCAAGGCGACCACGAAGGTCAGTAAGACCGATTGTAGATATGTTCAAGTCATCGATACTGTGACCTATGAGCTAATGCTAACAAATTTGAGATTCAGAACTTACTTAATGTTGCCTTCCGAGGCTTCAATGATACGGAACAACGCCAATGTTAGAGAACTCTTGCCGGCACCTGTCCGACCAACGACACCAATCTTCTCGTGAGGCTTGATATCAAGATTGATGTTCTTTAGAACAAGGTCGAGTTCAGGACGGTAACGGGTGCTGTAGTTCTGGAATGATACGCCACCCTGTGCTGGCCAACCGATAGTAGGTCTATTCTTGAAGATAACATCGGGAGCCTCGCTAGGCAAATTGGCGTATTCCAACACACGTTCGACGGAAACGATATTTGTTTCGACTTCGACCGTCTGTCGTACAATCCAGTTGAGGGACTGGGTGATCTGTAGAGCATAGGACATAGCCAAACCCACCATACCGCCTGATAAGCCAGTGCCTGTGCTAACGGAGATGATAGAAAACACGGCGGCAGCTAGGATGACAATAGATCCTATAAACTCCAATCGCACAGCAAGCCATCTATTGGCACTAATAGACGGGAAGAATGCCCGGTTGTTGGCATCCATGCGCCATTCATTCTCCATGGCAAATCTCTTCGTTTGTCTGTATGCGCGAATTGTCGATACACCGCCGAGAGATTCCTGGAAATGGGCAAAGATCGGGCTTCGGCTGACACTATCCAATCGCTTGAGTTCTCGGGAAGTTCTCAAGTAGTACTTTTGATAAGACATGTAGACATATCCAAGAGGGATAATAAGAGTCAAGAACGCTGGTGTCGAGAATGCAATCACACCCATGGTGAAAAAAGCACGAGCAGCATTGGCGAATAGCTAATAATTAAATGAATCAGCCACCATCAATCATGTTCAATCTAGAGATACCCTTACCATATTGAAAGTACGTGCCAGTACCTCGTCAACTCGATATATATCGCTCGAGAACCGGTTAAGAATACGGCCAGATGGCGTGGTCTCAAAAAAGCTCATGGGTGACCGAAAAATAGCGTATGCCATACGTTCGTGGAACTTGCGAGATGCCTAGAAATATGTAAGCTGCTATGTAGCACTTGAGACTGAGTCAAGAGACTTGTAACAAACCTCTATGGAGCAGAAAATCCAAAGAATAAATGTCTGCAAAACTACAAGAGCAGATGATCCTAATCCCAAAGCAAAGTAGACCCCGATGTACTTGCCAACATCGGGGTTTCGACCAGCAATCTCGTTGGCTTCAGACCAGCCTTTCAACCAAAAACCTCCCGCAACTTGTGCAGTCTGCGAGGCAAGAAGGAAGAACAGATAGATAGCGACTGCATAAAGATTGCTCTCTTTTGCGTATTCACCATAGACACTCCATTTGACCTTTCCTTGTTCTGATTTTTCCTTGGTTTGTTTGGTTTTGAGACCATTCTCTTCGTCGGTGGTTTCCCTACGCGGGCCATTCCAACTTGCAGTGCTGGCACGTCGCAAAGTAGCCATACTAGATCTTCTGACACCACCGGGTTTGATAGGTGCAAGGGCACCAACACTGTCATCGGCTTCTTCTATTTCAGACAAATCAGACTCATCGGCAGTTGTTGAATCAAGGCTAATGGGGCTTTTAGCGTCGCCTTTGCTGGCTTCCGAGTCATTTTCATCATCATCGTCGGTAGTTGTTGTGCGAATCAGATTTGCCACTTCTCCTTTCATTGCCATCAGTTGTTCGTATGTACCCTTCTCAATGAAAGTGCGATCTCTGATAAGTGCAATGAAGTCTGCCTCTCGCAGCACGGCAATAGAGTTGGTGGCGAGAATACGTGTCTTGCCGTTAAGAATACCGGTTGATCCTAGCACCCTGTTGATAATGTGTCTGCCGACGTGCGAGTCTACAGCAGAGAGAACATCATCCAAAAGGTAAATGTCCGCTCGCGCGTAGACAGCTCGAGCAAGTGTCAACCGAGCTTTTTGCCCTCCTGATAGCGAGATGCCCCGCTCGCCAACCTCTGTCAGGTCACCGTCAGGAAGGGTCTTGAAGTCGTCAAGTAGGGCACAGGCTTCAATTGTAAGTTCATAGAAGTGCGGATCCCAGCGATGGCCGAAAACAATATTTTCTCTGATGCTAGCGTTCATGACCCAAGATTGCTGTGCAACATAGGCGATTCGGCCCCGTACAACGACTTCGCCTTGGCTCTTCCAAAGATCTCCGAGAATAGCCTGGAGAAGCGATGACTTTCCCGCACCGACACGACCGACAACGCAAGTCAATTCGCCTTTGCGTGCACTCAAATTGATATTTTCCAAGACATTATTACCTTGATACTTGTTCCAAGTGAATGATGCATCGCGAATGCGGACAGACTCGTCGCCAGTGTGTGTAACCGGCTCCTGGAAGAGGACGGCATCCTCTTGGAGTTCGTCCGCAGTGAGATAGTCAGTGAGACGTCTCACCGCGACAGAGGCTTCTATAATTGAGGTAATAACCATAGGCAAAATTGATAATGGGAATGTCAAAAGGTTGAACAAAGTCAACGCTGGGAAAACAAGGTCAGTAGTCAATGGTCGGTCATCAATCAGTACAAACACTGCAAATGTTGTGCAAGATACCAAAAACGGCGTCGAAGACCAAGTGAAATTTGCCACGGCTTGAGTTGCGCCAATCTTTCGAAGTGTATTTAATTCAAGGTCATTACGAATGTGACTCAGTTTAGCCATAAAAGCCTTGTTCCAAGCATACAACTTGATGCTTTTCATGTTGTTCAATATTTCAGTCATAAGACGTGTCCTGGAGTCTTTGTTCTTCATCTGGACGATTTGAAGGGTCTTCATCATTCGAGCAATTATCCCATTGATCGGTATCATGAGAATCATGACTCCAATACCAGCCCACATACTATTTCCAACAAGTTGGTAAAGAGAAACCATACACAGGGTAATTTGGAAAGGCGCAGACCAAAGCTGCGTACCGAATTGGGTCAAGTCCACCAATCGCTGCTGGTCAATGGCCATATGATTGACGATATCTCCGGTAGTCTTTGCCGAGCGACCCTCATTTGATAACCTGAGCGCCTTAGAGTAAATGAGACCGGTGAGAGCTGATTTGACGCGCATACCGGTTTCGAAGGCTCGCTGGAAGTACTGATGTAGACATGCTGTCTGGCAAACCGAGACCGCGAACATGGCTAGCGCGATGGCAACACCCCGGGCGACGGGCTGCGGCTGAGGAGTACGATACGAATCGACGAAGCTGATCAAGTAACGCAATAGCTGGGGTTGCACAAAGGCAAGTATATCGCTTCCACATTTGATGATGGCTCCTCGCATGTACGGACCTCCGAATGCCCGGAACAGTGCAATCCACAAAGAAGGAGACTTCTTGTCTAGCTCGATGCCCCATGACTCCTCTAGGTGAGTACCCGTTGTTTTCGTGGTGTCTCGATCGCGCAGATTCCACATATCATCCTGAGTTAGGAAGTTCTTGTAGCCGTACTTCATCATCGGTGTCATCCAGCTGAAGGTGAGAATGGAGAAGATATCCGCATACTCGTACGGGCACTCATCCTCCTTGCCCAGGGTATCGTATGCACTCTGTTTCTTAGGCACGAGGTACTCCAGGATAAACTCAACGACGGCGAGGGAGACGCTGACGGTAACAACGATGAAGTAGGGGAGCTGATCGCGGAATACTTCACGGGTGACGAGAGATCGTAGCTTTATACCATGCGCGATGATGAAGAATACCCAGTAGAAGAGGACCACTCCGTTTGGCTGTCTACTACGCCAGTGCTCAAAATATTGGACCGCAAAAATCACGGCGAGTGAAACCAACGTCAAAACAGTCGTCCAGAATCGAAAATCGGGAGCAACGTACAGTCGTGAGTACGATAGCAATTGAAAAAAACCTTGGGTGACCGTTGACGCGAACAGAAATGCCAGAACAACCTATTGTTTTATCGTTAGGTCTTCTATCCGCCTTGTCATATAACAATGAGAAAGGAATAAATGCTTACCAGCTTAGCATAGAAATGCCAATTCTTTGGAACGTGTTGGGGTTCGCGCCTCTTAAGCAAGAGCCATAATGCTCCGGCACCCATCACCACGCCCCACGCAGCGGCAATGGAGACTGGGACGTCGATGAAGCATGGCGTAAAGTCAGCGATATCCGAGTTTATAGGCCCCCATCCTTCGATGTCGCGACAAAACGGTTGGCGTATGGTTGTGGAAGCATGAAGCGGATTAGCAGCGGTGTAGAAGGGGCCCGTGGAGCCACGGTCGTTGCCTATGACGAGCTGCGGATTCCCATCGATCATTTTCCGTCGGCAGCAGAGTATACCTGGTGAAGAGCGTACACTCCAAAGCTACCTAGATGATCAGACTGAAGAATCAGAGATAGTGCTTCTGAGAGCGAGAGGCAGATCAACGAACCTGTTGCTGTGTTTGATGGGCTGAGATAGAGGTAAGTTACAGAACTCTCGAGCAAGGCGGCTTAATAATCGAGCTAAGAAAAGATAACCACTAATGACGCAGCACGCCGAGCCTAGTCTGAAAGAGGCTAGGCGGTCGGAGATAAGCCGGAAATCCGCCGCCGACACTGTTCCTACTAATTCGGAGATTTCTATTGGTTGATAGGAATCGCTCCATGCGAGATCTGCTATATCTCCCTATATATAGTTATATAACAAGGTATATGATTGTTACAAGTTCTCTAGACTTGAAGATTATAAGATATGTAACTCTCCTAATGTGTGCGCAGAGTACATAGTACGTACATACTAAGATATCTCCGCTTTTTAAAAGACCGCCTTCCCAAACAAGTTAGCTCGGGATATATCCCTTGCCATAGGCATCCGAGGATCATATAGTTAGTTACCTGTTACCTAGGTATAACGCCCAATACTTCAATCTACCTAACTACATTTCGATAGCTGAATACTTCCAGCCAGTGCCAGTGATGGCTACGCAGACGCTGCCGCTGAGAAGCAAAGCAGGATGTCTGACCTGTTAATCTACCTCTCTGATGCACATGTGATATCAATATCGTTCTAACTTGAACTTGCAGGCCGGGCTAGAAAGAAGAAGTGTGACCAGCAGAATCCTGTCTGTGGTTTATGCAATCGACTGAAATACAAATGCCAGTGGCCGACACCTGCAGAGTTGATAGACCGACGTTATCTATTGCATCAGGAGTCACGTTATGCAACGAAAAGCCGAATACCAAATACAGGAGTGGACATAACTAAGCCAGAAATTATAGAGTCTCATTCCTCACAACCACACGCTTTCGCTTTCAACATTTCGCTGCTTTCTGAATTAGTAGCGTATCACCACCTCTCGAGCGACCTTGAAATCGTCATCTCGAAGCATTTCGCTGAAAAGTACTGCAGTCTCCTCTTGCTTCCAAATTCCCATCCCAAATTCTATGATGTATGGCTTACAGGAATGTTCCGTCTCATCCCCTACCATAATAGCTTACGCTATTCGGTCTTGGCTAATGGAGCTTCGCATCTCCATCTGGTCGACAAGAACGACTCCATGTATGAGTTAGCGCTCACCTACTATTCAAGTGCACTGCAGCATTTAGTGAAAAATTTGGACAAGGAGCAAGAAGCCGCAAAAGACAATGGACTACTGATGAGTGTGATGCTACTTTATTTACATGGCTGTCAGGGCCGAGGAACGTATACCGATATTCCAACACATGTCTCAGCAGCGACACGCATACTTAGTATGCGTCTCCTTTCATCACAGCTAAGCATCAAGCGCCCTTTCGATCGCCTTGCTGTTGAGTCTGTGCTCTACCAGATTTTCTCGGTCTCAACAGGCTTATGGTTCCAGGACCCGCCGCTTGTTTACCATTTCGATCCTCAATTTTGGCTCAGGGCTGAACAGCTGTTGGATCAAGCTGTCTTGCTTCCAGATGGCTCCAATAGTCTCAACTCTCCGGTGCTAGGTGTGCCAGTCTGCCTATACCGACTCACTTTGCTCCTAAAGCAGCAGTTTCGGGAGGTTCGAGACAACTCACATAATCCGTCGGTGCTGGAAGGAATACGAAGCGAGATTCTAGGCTGGGAGACATTGGTTCTGTGCGATCAAGATCAAGACAGATTCTCGTCCGACGAGCAAACCACCCAAGCCTACCAATTTCAGCGCGATGGAAGCTACCTCTTTGTCCTCACTATCTCGCTTCTATTAGAGCAGATTGAACACTCAGTACGCAATTTACATGTCGACTCACGGCCGGACCTGCCAGAAATGGTCTCGCCCGCTTGCTGGCAGATCACTAAGGCCCGCGAGATCATACAAAGGCGTCAACACGATGACGCATGGAAGATGTGCTTCATCGGAAGTTGGCCAGTATACACTTTGGGGTTCTTTATGAGCTCCATAGAAGACATCGAGCTTCTTCGGGCTGAAATGATGGACAGATGGAGACTAACCGGCTTCTCACAAATTTCAAGATACATGCATGACCTGACAAGTATATGGGCAAAAAGAGGATTTAGGTTTACGGACGCTAAGCCAGAGAAGCCTCCTTGATCAGCTTGAGCCTTAATCTACGATCATCACCAATTTGACAGAAATCCCAATTGAAAAAAAAAAAAGAATTTCTATATACAGATGCTGTTACACAATGGTGGTTTTGAAAAGTGGACAAGTGGGAATATATAATGGTCGTACAAGGACGACATGAACTACAAAAGACTTGGAGAGAACTTCGCGGCTTCAAAGTTTTAAATGTTGGTCGAGGTCAGACAGACCTATCCCGATCCGAACGGTATTGGCTGCAAACTGACTATATCCGCATATCCATACTCCTTTCGCTCATTATCATTTTCAAGTTTCCTGGCCCAAAGTTCCATATCTCTCCTGAATGCATCCACAATACCCTGCTCGCTCAAATCGATTGGCTGGTGGTCTTTACCGACTTGTCGCATCTGCGTGCCAGCAGCGACCATGGTTGGACCGTAGTCTTGCGGATCTAGTTTATGTTTTATTGTGCCTGAGACTTTGCCATCTAGGATATCTTTCGCGAGATAGAATTCCTGGGCCGAAGGACGTGCGATACCAACACCATCGCATGCACCGAGAGCTTTAACCATGGCACCGGCCGTCCTCAAACCGCCTGTGATGTACGATTTCGTCCTCTTCAAGCTAGGCGTGATTTTCTCCGCAAAGTCGAGGAAAAATGCTTCTCGTTTCAAAGTACTCTCCCGCTTATGTACGAATGCAAGATTTTCGTAATCCCCGCCGCTCAGCTCGACAAAATCAAATTTGTGCTCCTCGAGCATGACGCAAAGTTTCTGTGCATCTTCAGGTTGAAGACCCCTATCCTGAAACTCGACGCTGTTGAGCTTGATGCCAAGAATGAAGCTGGGCTTGACGTGTTTGCGGACTTCCTGCGCGATCTCGAGAATAAGACGGGCGCGATTCTCTAGAGTACCCCCGTACTGGTCTGTTCGTCTATTCGTTTTCTCGGAAATGAATTGAGAAAGCAGATATCCATGAGCTCCATGGAGTTCGATACCATCGAATCCGGCCTTCTCCAAGTACTCTGCACAGTGCGCAAAGCCATTGACAACGTTTTGGATCTCTTCAAGAGACGCCGCATGTGGTTTCGCAAATTTCATACCGAGCAAATCCATCTCTAGATGCACGTCACTCGCACTGATAGGATTTTTCTGAATGTCGTCTGGAACCTGTCGACCAGGATGGCTCACTTGTGCAATAATCAGAGCGCCATGCTTTTTTGACTCAGCAGCCATTTCTTTGAATGCTTCAAATCGCTCTCCATGGCTGGGTGCCTCCAGTGGAATAATTGCGTTCCCAGCATATTCTAGCTGATCGTATTCAATCATAAGATTGCCAGTCAAGATTATGCCGAAACCGCCCTCGCCCCATCTTCGGTAAACGTTAATGAGCTCTTTTGAAGGAATACCCCTTTTGGTGAGCTCCTGGGGGTCCCATGACGCCAGGCGTTCTGTCATTGCAGCCTTGAGAAAACGATTCTGTGCTGTGCGGCCAGAAAATTCAAATTGGAGGGGTCTTCCTAGCAGAGATACATCCGCATCCTCGGATTCATATCGAATTGGCGCCATGATATGATGGAGTCTAATCGGTGATTGCGAATTCAGTGAAAATGTACAAATATGTGGGATCTTAGGAAGAAGTAAGATAGGTAGATATCCTTTTTTTTTCTCTGGATGGATCGTCACAGTGCACTGAAGTTGATGATGAGGACTGTCGAAGTCTTAAACGTAGTTCATTCCAACTTCACACTATGATGCGTGATCATGGTACAACCGATTTGTAATCTCCCCTGGCTCCTTCGACACACTAGCCATATCGATTATAAATACGAAAATATAAGTGGAAATTACAAACTACGCAGGTATCAACAGATTCTGGCACAGAAGCGACATTATGGGAACCGACAAATCAGTGGTTTTGGGCGGAAATAGCAATGATTGGTGGGTAAGGATCCTGCTTTACCTAGGTAGTCTTTCAATATGGATCTATTGAACCGTATCACGAAGGTTTAACTCGATTCCAAGGTTCCCTTGAGCCCCCTCAGAGGTCACATACGGTGTTGGATGATGGCTGCGTTATCAGGTAGAGACCAAGTTCACCGCTGTCCATTATTCGGATCCTAGTACGCACACACTCATTTTAGGTCGAGTAGATTAGGGTGAATCAGTTGGTTTCTTCATTATTTTTGGATGAATATGGAAAGATTGAAGTGGAGATATATATCTAAAACTAAACTAGCTACCACTTATTGTCGGCTGATACTGTAATAACCAAAGTTTTGGGACTCATAGCCCTTTTGTATCCTGAAATCACTGAGCCTAATACACCCCCCACAATGTGCATCGCCAATAGTTGAAGGCTACGGCAAATCTAAAGCTTGCTGCAGCACTCCCAAAGCACCAGCGAGTTCATTATCGTGATGCCCCCTAGCAATGATCTGTAAGCCAATCGGCGCACCTTCAAAGTTGCCTTCCTCCCATAGCCTCCTGACGTGTGCGCACTCCTCACTCAACGGCCTATAGTTCTCATCATACTCCTCTTTCGTCCTCCCAACCTTGATGGGAGTCGGAAAGACGCAAGCCGGGTAATCCACAAGGTTATACAAACTTGTATAGGTCCAGTAAAATGCAGTCTCGTGTTGAGAGGCTGGACCTACAAACGCTGGACCAATGACTACGTCCACACCCTGCCTCTCCCAGCTCTCAGAAAATTGGAGTCTGAATTCATCACGCTCTGCTCGTGCCTTTAACAGGGAAAAAGCATCTTGCACACCTAGATGCTCGGCATCTTTCCAAGCCCATGCACTAAGTGGATGGACGGGTTCGCCTGTGGCTTCAATGGCTTTAATCGTGGCTTTTGCACCGTCAGGCCAGTACAACCGCCGGACCTTGGACCAGGCTTCTTTGGCAGCAAAGGGCTTAAAGTCCTTGATCTCGACGATTGATTCGTACTTGGGACCAGACAGTGTTTGTTTTACCCAGGCAATGGCACGTTTGACGGGTGGTTGAGGATCAATGAAGCCATCGTTGGTGATTATACCAACCTTGAGCTTCCGGGTTAATGGCGTCTGTAAACCGGTCCATAGAATAGGGACAATTCTTGGGTCTTCGAGGTATGGTTTGACCGAGAGCACGAGCTTCATGAACAAGTCCATATCTCGAAGAGACCGACACATGGGCCCTGCTGAGCATGGAATATTCAGTTCTGCAGGAGGGATTGTAGCCGTGGAATTCTTCATCGGCAAGGTATTAGTCGTAGATTTAAAGCCATAAATCCCGCAGAACGCTGAGGGTGCTCTCACACTACCACCAACATCCGTACCGACACCCATAGGCGAGCCGTGCATGGCAACAAGCGCTCCCTCGCCACCAGTGGAACCACCAGCTGAGAGATGAATATTGAACGGGTTCAGGACTCGACCCCAATGCGAATCGGTCTCAAGGTGCATAGTCGATTGCGGCTGGTTCGTCTTGCAGTAGAAGACAGCACCTAGACTCCGCAAAATACGGACCATCTGACAGTCCTTCTCATTCTTTAGGATACTACCGAAGCAGCCCCCAGACGAATACGTACCGACAATCGGTATATGATCTTTGAGTGAAATGGGCACTCCGTGGAGAGGACCAATAGTATGTCCGTTGGCCTCAAAATAGTCGTCCAATGCTTTTGCTTGCTTGACTGCCGAATCCATAAACCATTGTGAGAGGCAGCATGTGAGCTGGTGGCAGATTATCGCACGTTTGGAGAATGCCGTTGCTACTGCTACCGCTGTATACTTCTTCGTCGCAATAGCCTGGGCAAGACCTGTACAGTCATAATTCTCGGTGATGGCGATCTCTTCTGGTGTCAATATGCCGCATGTGGAGGGAATTCCTGACACATCTTTTGGAGGATCTCTGATAATGTCCGCTGGTAGATAGCAGTTCTTGGGCACTGGATCCCAGAAAGCTTGGAGCAGTGCGGCACGTTTCTCTTCATATTCCGGAGTGCCCTGAGGGGTTTCAAGAACTTGTATAACAGGAAAATGCACACCGTTAACGATCATTATGAAATGGAGGGAGTGGTTTCACTATGTGATCAACTTGGATTTGTAGGAATAGGAAAATACAGGTTAATTAAGCAATGCACCTACTCTAGAGACTTCAAATGTTCTTTACTAATCCTTGATACTAGTTCAAGTGTTAAGGTAACCAGGAGAAAAGCATGCTAGTTCTTGCAAATGCATCACCCGGCATATAGTCTGGTATATTTGCCATTGACCTCGTGCAAGAACCATAGCTTTAGAGTCGCAGTTGAATGTTATTGGCCAAAGGAGGAGAGTTATCTGTGTTAATGAGTGTTAACAAGCCCATCGCAATTAGCTATAGTTAGCCTTAACTTACTCTATATCCATATAACTGATAGTGCTTTGCAGGGGTCGCAATTAGCTATGATTAGCCTTAACTTTCTCTATATCTATATCCTTGATAGTGCTTTATAGGGGGTCACAATTAGCTACGATGCCCCAACTTGCTTCATATCCATGTGTCTGGTAGTGTTCTACAGGGGTCGCAACTAGCTATGCTTAAGCTCAACTTACTCTTATATCCTTATATATGATAGGGTTTTACAGGGATCGCAATTAGCTATGATTAGCCTCAACTTATTCCATGTCCATGGACCTGGTAGTGCTTTGCAAGGGTCGCAATTAGATGTGATTGGTTCCAGTACTTGTACATTGTAGATAGCTAATAGCCCCACCACTCGGGTTTGCCACGAGGCGTTTCTGCTCTCTGTTAGATATCGTCTCTATTTACAGCTTCACCAGAAGCAATGGGCAGTGGCTGCGATAGACCTTTGATCATATCTTTACAACTCTTCAACTGCGGGGTCTGGGGTCGGCTTGATAGCAATCATGAACCTTGTTCTTGCTGCTTTACCTAGGCGCGTATACATATGTAGCAGTGACTTGAACACTTTTTGTTTTTTAGTCCAGCAATTTCAATTTATCTTCATTGTAGGACTTCTTTCCTCAAACTGCTTACATTCAATATGGCTCTCACTTCAGAACCCCACGTTTACGCTGTGCCCGGAACCATACATCTTGTGGACTTGGAACACTCGATGAATATTCACCATGTGGGAGACGGAGACGTGGTGCTAGATCCAGCACCGTCAAATGACGTGAACGATCCTCTGACTTGGACACCACGTAGAAAGCTTTTGGCTATGATATGTGCCGTGATGTATGTCTGCAATATTCCCAATTGAACCAACCGCTCTAACTAGAGGGGTACCAGATACACATGGTTCACTGGTGTTGCTGTCTCCAATGTATACTCGGTACTGGTGCAGCTGTCGAAAGAGAGTGGCGTCTCAATTAGCACACTCAACGCAGGGAGTGGCTACATGTACCTGTTTCTTGGCTGGGGTTTGCTGTTCTGGCAGCCTTTTGCTCTCAAATATGGAAAACGACTTGCTTATCTCATTTCGGTCCTGGGTGGTATTGTAAGTGAACCGAGCCCGCAAAGATGAAATTTGATTATTGTTGACTGTCGGCAGGGTATAACCGTCTGGAGCTCGTACGTTAGAAGTAATGGCGAATGGATTGCAAACAGAATCTTGATGGGATTCGTCATTGCTCCTATTGAAGCACTACCTGAAATCACGGTTACAGATGTAGTAAGTATTAAAAATGGCGTGATTCAATCCCGGTGATGGCAACTCATAACATTATAGTTCTTCACCCACGAGCGCGGCTTTTATATGAGCCTATATGCGATGGCTTTAGCAGGCAGCAACTACTTCACTCCAGTCATATGTGGTTTTATTGCCGAGTATCAAGGTTGGCAATGTGAGACTCCCCGAATAATTATACCTTTTCTGTATTGTTGTGAAGGGTAAATGTGCACCAAATACTTGATGACTGCTCATCTCCACTTATAAGAGCACCTCTTGCTTGGAAAGTACAATTGCTGACTTCTGATGCCTTACTTTAGGGGTATTCTACTGGCCAGCAATATTCCTTGCCGTTCTCTTCGTCTTCCTCTTCTTCTTCATGGAGGAGACGAACTTCAACCGAAAGGCTATCGGCATCGCTGTAGCTCCTGTCTCACAATCTTCCAGCGAAGCCGCTAAGGAATATGTGGAAGCTGGTGATCAGGAGGAGCATCGCACTATCCACCCCTCACCGACGATTACAAGCTTTGCCGGAAATACCACGGAACCAAAGACCTACCGCCAAAAATTGGCCCTATGGACCCCAATTACAGGCCAGAGTATGCTTCAGCGCATAGTTCGAAGTCTGAAATATCTCGGGTGGCCTGTGATCTTCTATGCTGGGTTTTCTTACGGGTCTTACCTGATCTGGTTCAATGTCCTTAATGCTACGGCATCGGTCATCTTGAGTGCATCACCTTACAACTTCAGTGCATCCATGGTCGGGCTGAGCTACATCTCTTGCTGTGTTGGTGTGGTCATCGGGTCGATGTTATCTGGTAAGATGAGCGACTGGCTTACTATCAAGCTCGCACGTCGCAACAAGGGTATCATGGAGGCCGAATTTCGTCTTTGGCCGTTTATCCTCTGCGTTTTCTTAGTTCCCGGTCTCCTTACCCTTTGGGGTGTAGGAGCTGCACACAAGATCCACTGGTTCGGGTTGGTATTTGCTATGGGTGGCCAGGCCTTGACAATGACGTTTGGAGTCACTCTCAGCGTAAACTATCTCATAGACAGCTACCATGAGATATCAGGCGACGCGATTGTTGCAGTCATCATTGTCCGGAATACAATGTCATTTGTTATTAGTTATGGGTAAGCATGCTCCTTCTTAGCCTACAGATTGCTCCCTAACACGTGTATAGAATTACTCCGTGGCTCGACACCCTTGGATACCAGAACTGCTTTATTTCAGCTGCTTTTATTGGCATGGCGGCTTGCTCTATGTTTTTGATTATGATAAAATTCGGTAAACGGTTGCGAAGTCGAAGTTCCGAGAGATATTGGGCAATTGTCGACGCTGAAAAGGTGATGTTTTAGGCCACGTTATCCCACCAGAAGCCGACCCTGCTGAACTCCAACAGTAAAATTGGAAGGGCAATAGCAGTATCTAAAAGCATAGGGGCTATTGAGGTCACTGCACACTTCAATACTGGCTGACGGAGCTCAACATGCAGTCAAGGGGGGTTATAACTGGGATGGAACATGGCAATATGATCGATTTCCCGACAGTTAAAAACATTTCCAAATATGATATTGTACTTATATCAATTGATGGACATTGGATCTTCATAATTGTCTCACAATACCATCGCATGATATATTTAAGATCGAAAGTCAATGAAAAGGGATGCCTTTGTTGGTAATGCAGGAGCACAGGCAGTTCAGATGGAGGGAGAAGCAGGTGTAACTCTGTGCCTTGGCGTGATAAACCAGCCCAATCCTGTACAAGCTTTCGAGGTGCTGCTAAACGAAACGACTAGAGCCTGGGTGACCTGGGCTGAAGCAGAGCTTGACTACATAGTGCGTGGCGATAGAACTGAGGTGCGTGGCGGGCGGCCAATATACCGTAACAGATAACAGCAGAGTCGGCTCCGGCATGTGCCGCCTCTGACCAATTACTTCTCCGCACACGCCACGATATTAAGAATCAGGTCCAGTTAGGCAGGAAATCTATCCTATACACCTATTTTTCGAAGCAAACATTGCAATGAAGCGCCTGGTTATGGTTGGCGTTTGTTTTGTGGATACAATCCTAAGGCATGGTGCCCGCCTGTCATCAGTTGGATAAAATACTAATGCGATGCGATGAGATTTAGCGTGGATCACTATCCCGAGGAAGATGAAAAGCTTCGTGCATCAAAGTTGAGTCGGCGGCGCGGAGGAAACTGCCCCAACTCTCTAGAGGTTATACAGCAACTTGTAGCCCTCTCTCAGTCAAAACTGTCATTGAATCTCATATCCGTACTCCCAGTGCTTGAGTCAGCAAGCACACGATTCATAAAGCAGACTCTAGGGTCGGATGTGAACTGCGATTCTTGTATCTATCGCGAGGATTCGAGTGAACCGGCCTCCGCGTATGTGATCAATAGTCAGAGAACGGGAAGCAGGACGATTGTGAGCTATAACGAGCTGCCGGAGATGACTCTCGAAGAATTCTCAGCTTCAGTCGAGAAACTTGGGCATATAGAGAAAACCTGTTTTCATTTCGAGGTATGTCTTGTTACTGTCTATGCTAGTTCAACATCTCATAACCCGCATATAGGGAACAATGGCAGAAGTCAACCTACAGTGTATTTTGCACATCCGGCACAAATACCCTTCGGCATTCATTAGTGTGGAAGTAGAGAACCCACGGCGTGTAGGACTCGAGAAACTCGCAGCCGAGGCAGATCTTGTTTTCTACGCCAAGGGCTGGGCCCAGGCACATGGCTACTCATCCATGGAGGAATGTCTGGAAGCACAAATTGATGTCACACCAAAAGCGTGCGTGGATTCCGATATTGCCTCGTAATGAACAGGGCCTAACCCATACATGTAGTAAATATCTATGCTGTACATGGGGTAAGGAAGGCACTTCACTGCTGACAAAGCCTGGAAACACTCGTATAACCGTGCCTGCATTGGAAATCCCTGATGCAAATATAGTGGAGTGGGTATCGCACCATATATTTATTGAAATAATATACTGACAAATGTCCAGCTCGATAGGCGCTGGGGACACATTCGTTGCTGGTATGCTCTTCGGCATTCTATGTCACGAAGATGATTGGGATCATGAACGCAAACTGCAATTCGCGACAGAGCTCGCTGGGCTCAAAGTCTGTCAGGATGGTTTTCATGGCCTAGGGGTGGCTATCAATCATCGCTTGAAATGAAGAACAGTAGTAGGAGCTTTGATAAAGCATACGATAGCGTTTTACTGCGAGAGATGACATTTATGGCGTTGATAGTTGTAGAAACGAGGATGAAATTTGACGGAGCGATGAATGTAATGAAAGGAGTGATTGAAAGAATCAGCGAATAACATGGCAGCCTGGGTTTTGAGGTGTCGAATAGTGGTCCGTGCGCCACCGTAATAATCTCCCGCGCCGCGAACATCTTCTCAGCAAGCTCAACGACCCATCAACAAGCAAGCGGCCCTGCTCAGTCTATCGACAGCTTCTAGAGCAGGGACCTATTCGACCGACTGCGGGCTACACCTTTATCAGCAAGGTTGCTCCTCGAAGATTGTACATTATCCGCGCCGGTCGCATTCATCGTTCCATCGTCGTTGAATCACCTCCGCGAACCTTCGATGAGCACGACCCATGCCTAAACTAGGGAGCGTCTTGGGCGCAACCCATGGAGGCAAGCAAGATGCAATCAGTCCGGGACGCGGTGGACGAACTCGGGGATCTGGCGCGGGAGGGTCCAAATTCCAGTCGAATCGCGGCGCATCTCGAGGACGTGGAAGAGGTCAGGCACGTGGCCGGTCTACAGCTAGCGACGCCGGAGCTGTCGTTAGTAAAGAGTCAGGATTCGGCGCGCCTGCTTCTAGCTCGCCCTTCGCTGCGATAACAAACGATACTACCACGCCTTCGTCACCATTCGGCGCACCGCAGGCCTCGTCTGCCTTCGGGAGACCGTCGCCAAACCCAGCAAGCATCGCCTCGAATGGATTTGGAGCACCTTCTATCTCACACCAGCCCATGGGAAACTCGGTTCAGTCAGGGAGGGATCCCCGTCCGAAAGCTGCTTCGCACAAACGCGCTCCTAGGGAACAAATGACAGAATCGACCTTGGCCGGTGGCAGTACGCCAGTCGACTATCAAGAACGATACGAAAAGGTACGATGCGCCCATTGGAAATCCACCACCGTAACTAATACGTTTTGATTTTTGCGAAGTTGAAACTCGACCGGGTCAAGAAACGAGAAAATGCCATCAAACAAGGTCAAATGGCCGATCCCAACCAACCGACGCTTCTAAACAAGGCGATCACTCCCGTGGGAACGTGTACCACAATGTGTCCAGAATTCGAGCGGGTGGAAAGGATTGTTCAGAAAATGGTCGACAGGACTGAAAAGGTATCATTTGGTGTTCCGCGACAAGATGTCACATCCTACTAATTTTCTGGAAACAGAGCCTCGATCCGACGACTGATACCTTTGAAGTCAAGGAATTGAAGATGCTTAAGCGGTTCAGACGATCTGCGGCCGGCTACGACGAACAGCTACCATCCGATATTCGCACACCAAACACTCTCCTCCAAACCATGAACTACCTGATACGCCATGTCGTAATGGGTCCTGATCCTCTCGGTTTGATTCATAAGTTCGTGTGGGATCGCACTCGCTCCATACGGAATGATTTTTCTGTCCAGCAATTGACAAAAATCGAAGATATCAGAATAGCGGTAAAGTGTTTGGAGCGAATAGCCCGTTTTCACATCGTTTCATTACATTTACTTTCTTCCCCCGACAACGAAGAACAATTCGACCACCATCAGGAACGTGAGCAACTCAACAACACAATGCTCTCTTTAATGCATTACTATGACGATAACAGAGCGCGTATGAGCTTTCCAAACGAGCCAGAGTTCCGCGCTTACTACATTGTCTTGGCGATCCACGATCAGCGTCCTGATGTAGAGGACCGCGTGCAAAAGTGGCCTTTAGAAATCCTTCAAAGCCCTAAGGTCCAGGTTGCACTGGAACTTCTGGCAGCTGCGAATAACTACTGGGAATACCAAGTCGTTTTGGATGAAATGCGGTCCAGCGCAATCTCTCAGGCGTTCTATGATAGGTTCTTCAGCCTAGTAGATTCGCCAGCCGTGTCGTATCTCATGGGCTGCGTTGCGGAAATATACTTCAACAACGTCAGGCAAACTGCTATCCGGTCAATTTGGAAAGCGTACTGCCGTGTTCCCATCTCTCAGCAACACAAAAACGAAGAATGGACTATATCCGAGCTCACCCGTGTACTCTATTTTGATGATGAGTCACAAGCCGAAGAATTTTGTGAAGAGCAAGGTCTTCAGCTGTTGGAAAGAAGCGATGGCGCAATGTACCTCAACTGGGGAACAAGCAGCATTGATGTCGTTGGTACGTTCAGCTTTCATTTGACTCAGCTATTCGATCTAACTCGGCTTGTACTAGATTTCGCACCTTCTTCACAACATTCTTATTCCGATAAATATGTGGAAGCAAAACGCGGTGGTAGAACCCTCGCTGCCATCATTCTTGGATTGAATATCAAACAAGCAGCCGCCCAGGGTATGATTGATGTCTCCTTATTACCGACTAATGATTACGGCTCTCCTATCGAAGAAGATGACAATGAACTTTTTGTCGCTCAAGAAGAATCACCTGTGCAGCAGGAAGCAGCAACGCTTTTTCAAAATCCCTTCAAGGCGGCGCCGGAAGCTATCCCTCCAGTCACATCTAACGGGCCTTTTGGGGTACTTCAGCAGTCTGTTGCACCAGTGAAAACAACTCAGACGTCCGCAGCCACGAATATCTTCTCATCCAATACTCCCCAAAAACCACTTTTCGCTTCCACGCCCTCATTTACGCCATCAGCCGATACCCCTATCCAGAAGCCGTCATCATCCTTTCAACCCTCCTCAACATCAACCTTATTTCAGAACACCACCGTCACGAATGCACCAAAACCATCATTCTCATGGTCGAACTCTACTCAAGGCCCATCTACGACGCCTTTTACCTCAGCTGCGACGTCCGTTGAGCAGCCCAAGGCAACCTTCTCGTGGCCGGCTACTTCTCAAAGCTCGGAAAGTATTTTCAAAGCTCCTCTGCCCGCAGCTACCACGACAGAACTGAAACCTGCACCCGTATTTGGTCAATCGATTTTCTCTACTCAAAAGGCAGCTTCAACAGAATTTCCCACAACCACAACCGAAACATCAAAGCCACTGTTCTCGTTCGCGCCAACTAGTCAGCCCCTAGGAACAGAACCCAAGGCTCCTGAAACTTCGGTTGCAAAGGTTGCAGAACCATCTTCCACTAAATCATTATCACCCTTCACCTTCCAGCCTCCGTCTTTTCCCATTACGTCGAACATATCCAAAACGACATCGGAATCTATCTTCTCGAATATAGCACCCTCACAAAAAGCACCAATTACATTTACACCAACTGAGACTCCGGCAATTATCAATGCTCCGGCCCCTCTATTTTCACAGCAGGCAGATGCAACAGGTTCTGCCGAAGAGACAGTACAACCAACTTCCGAAAAGTCGCCGGTCACTTCGCAACCGTTGTTTTCTTCTACCTTGGCATCCGGCATTGATAACGAAAGAACTGCCAACGGTCAAGAAGAGCAGATAAGCGAAGAGGCGAAGGTCGAATCAGAGCAAGAACCAACTCGCGTTGAAGACCTGAATGAAGAAAGTCTTTCTCCTAGTGAGGAGGCCTTCTCCAAATCGGAAAGCGCCGTTGATGAATCGTCAACCTCTCGCAGATCATGGATCGAGACACTCAAGCTGTCAGCAATGGAGAATCGCACGTCTAAAGGAAACAAAAAGCGGCCACTGGAAGTTGAGGTACTACAGCCTGAGGAAGAGATAGCAGTAAACGATGAGCAGCAGGTACAGGTAGAACGTGATGAGGAGGTCCCTAAACCAAAACGCGCGCATCGGAAGCAAAAGAAGTCACTTGCCCTCGCTTCTATAGCACCACTTCCGACACTTCCGATTCTTGAGCAAGTCAAGAAGCTCACAGAGGTCAAGCGGCCTGTCGAAGACGAAAGCGTGTCTTCCAGGACATCACAAATCGATGAAGATGAGATGCTTCTCTCTGCAGCGCGTATCGCGGCAGAGCAACTGAAAAATGGCCCAAGGCTTCTCGACAGGACAACCGACTATCTCTATACGGATCCTTTCCGATCTTCGACTTTCGGCAGAAGTGTCAATTCTGACTCACGGTTGTCATCGTCTCTGTCATCGTCGCTATCTGGTTCATCACCTTATGCCCGCATCAACGGGTACGATGTTGCATTGGCACCCGAAACACCCCTTGGTCTGGGTCGTACTCTATCCCGAACAGAACGACGTCTAAGACTCACTGGCGGGAAGGGTCTAGCATACAAGCCACTTCAACTCACGCCAGAGAAAGCGACGTCGAGCAAGAAGTCGAATAAAAAAAGAAGTTTGCCTTGAACGAGATACTGTCTAACAGTATACCATTGCATTTCATTCTTCATTCATGTACATAAACGATGGTGGATTCTTAGGTTGTTGGTTTCTTGCACGAATGGAGTTCCTGGGTGTTTGGATTATTCTATGCAATGTATATCAGTCGAAGCATGGCGCTTTTGGTCTATCTATTATATTTAAATCATGGTGGAATGTAACATTTAAATCACTATCCTCTTTCGTATCTCTTGATAATTTAATCAAAGTAACAGTGTCTATCTCATTAAAAAGGGAACTTTTCAAACTCCAAACGTTGAGGGGAGGGATCGACGGCGTTAACTATAGAACCCTTGTCTTGGCAAAGGTCAGTAATGACCCTAACCCCAACCCTTAAATGTTTGATCACATGATTTCTCCCCGCCTATTTATAGCGACTCGGATTTATCATTCTCACCAGACATGCACGTCGAAGTCCAGGTATACGTGGCGACGCGAGACGAGATTTGATCTTGACAGCAGGTTCTAGGGTTACACTTATCAACGTTCTTGAGCGACTAGTGTTGAGGAACGGTTTGTGTGCCGTATACGACACATGTATCCATAGACAATTCAACGGCTCACCAACGAGAGAAGTTCATGACAACAGACATTAAAGCTCAAAATATTGATTGATGCATCTCTCGTATATTACATCTCGCATCGTTCAAAGATCTATCGCCAATACGAAGAACCTCAGGACATCCCAACTTCGGACTTATCAGACCCTTCAGTCATACACAGTGATCAAAAGCCCAGATAAGCAATCAATAACAAAATCAACAACATCCACTACCACATCCAAAAACAGAACGAAACGGCCCAGTGCTTTTAGCACCAACAAATCTGGAATGAGGATTGCAACCCTCCAGTTTGGCCCGAGCCTGGGCGAAGTTGAGAACAATATCAGACTCGCAGATAAGATACTCAGGCTCGCACCACTGGATGAAGATGATCCTCCACTTCGCTTTGATGAAGAGCGACCTGCAATTGAGGACCTGCGACCGGATATCCTTGTATTGCCAGAGATGGCGTTTTCAGGTATCACACCTATCGTGTAAAACAAATAGACATGTACTAACCCGAAGCGCAGGCTACAATTTTTCATCCTTGGAGGCTATACGGCCTTACCTAGAGGTTCAAGGCAAGGGCCCCACTGCACTGTGGGCTCAAAGAACGGCACGGCGACTGAAGTGTAAAGTCTGCGTGGGATATCCTGAGTTATATCGGGATCTAGAGACATCTAGCGCAAATGGTACCGAAGAAAATAGCAGTGGAAATGGTTTGGATATGAGTCCGGCCAAAATGTACAATTCCATGCTAGTCGTGGACGAAACAGGACGGATTATACACAACTATCGAAAGCGCTTTTTGTATTACACGGACGAATCGTGGGCGAGCGAAGGCGAAGCAGAGTGGAGTTTCAAATCCCTAGATTTTCCTACAAGGGTGTCAGATGCAACTACGGCGGTGACAGCAGAAACAGCGAACAAATCGGTACAAATCCCAACCACATTTGGAATCTGCATGGACATCAACCCGTACAAATTCGAGGCACCATTCGACGCGTACGAATTCGCGCATCGAGTCCTAGACTCCCAGTCCCATCTCGTCATTATCTCTGCAGCTTGGCTCACAAACGATGTGAGTACCATGATGGTCAAACCGCCACATATGCCTGACACGAACACATTCCGATACTGGCTCCATAGGTTTTGGCCGTTGATTGAGAAAGGGATTAACTACGGCGACAGACAGATCGATGGATTTGCTTCTCCAACAGAATCGAAAGTCATTATTGTCTTTGCTAATAGAACGGGATTGGAGGATGGGGGACCGGAGTGCGTTATTCCATTTGCAGCTTATGCTGGGACGAGTACTATTCTTGCGATTACGCAGAAAAAGGATTCGCCGGAGCTGGATGTTAAGATGCATTGTTGGGGGATTATGGGGGCAAGATTTCAGGGCATCTACTTTGCGGATACTGAGTCAGAGCCTGAGATGACATTTACCTTGAGAGCAATGGGCGATAATTCTGATTGAATACAGTCACAGACTACTCGACTGTTCTCCACACACACATACACAGGATTTTACTAGAGGTGATCTTCTTCAAGACCGCGTATCCTTGTCTTGGCTCGGTGGAATAGGTTTGAGTCTAAGAATCTTCTTTTCATGCAGACTTTGGAGGAACTGGATCGAACGGTGGCTTCCCGAATGGGAAATATGATACGCACCAGGTTAGTCATGGAGTGAGTCATTATGGAAGGTGGCTCATGTGACTAGTGGTCGCATTACTGATTTCGAGTGCATAGATAGCGAGTCAGATATCAACTCATCCCATTACCCAGGAGTATAGTATCTTCTGTGAGGAATCCAAAGCTCTTTGTTGGAGGCTTGATTAGTACTTGATCCCTTGAAACACCCCGTTACGGACGACAACAGCCGTAACAAGACAACGATCTGCTTCAACTGCGTCAATAATCAGTAGATGGCTATCAGGAGTACGACGTCATTAACTCCTTCATGTTTCACCAACCTCCAAAGCTCTACCCTCGATACGAAATCTGATTGGCAGGCAGCTAGCAGCACATACAACCTCAAACTTATCCAGAAATGTACTGAGCATGTGACAACTCCAACCCTCCATATCAGATATGGTGGGGTACACACACCTAGAAATTATTGTTTTTTTTTGCTTTTGTTTTCTGAACTTTCTTCGTAAGATTGGAAGATAGGATCTGATATTTGAGTCTAGGCTGGTTATCGAGATCTGGGAAGAGAGGGCTGTGGGTTATGTCTTAGGTTTGAGTCATTATGCTAACAATAGAAACCTGGAAACGCGCAGCGAGAAAGTATACTCGAGGTCACTGCCATAGCACCCTCTCCTGTCGACAAGCAGTCATATAGAACACTCTGTTCTTGTCAGCACTCACCACGAAAGGGTCGGCCCGAAAACACCGCAGGGTAACCCTGTCCTTATCCACGTCTTTCTGCTCGATTTTCTGTGGTTGATCAGTCATCTGCCCTGAATGAGTACACACATCCATTCCGTAATCCATCCATACACACCTCTTCTAGCCCAGTCTGGGCCTGCACAATCAAGATTCGCAGAGTCCAAGGGATGTCACCTTACTCTGCCTCTCGGATGGAGGGCTAGGGCCGGCACGTGTGGGCACATCACGGGCTGTCGGCCAATCAAATCGCGAACTCGGATGATCTGACCAGTGACGGCTGAGCCACGGGATCGTCACACATGATCAGAGGCTGCGTTTTTGATACACCATGGATAGAATTATCGAGATAATTGTAATATTATTAGAGAAATTTAAGCAGGTCATATTTTGCATGAAAAGATATTGTCAAAATCATACAAAAGTGCCGACATGGTGGTGTAAACACACAAATTACTTGCAAACTTTATGCTGCTTGCGGCGGCACACGCGGAGCCTATTGGCTGAGAGGGGCTGGCCCGGTCAGGTGATCCTCCCCAAAACAGTGTGGCACCTCTGGTCTGTCTGCCTTGCCGCACCAGCCCATTTCTTTCTGCCTGAGGAATAAGTTCCTACGTCGTCGCCACGTGAGCAGCCCGCCCTCTCTCTCTCTTTCTTACTCTACTTCGCGATTCTCTCAGGTCGAGCTCGACTATTCCCCCATCCAAGAATTTCTATGGTTCTTTATTTCTTAATGTGCGCATAGTCCCTGTTTCGACTGTTCTCAGCTTTTTTCCCCTCTTCGTTTCTCTGGAAACTCAACTGTTTATTTTCTTCCTTCTCGAATTTACCATATTCGGATTCGAGATATTCGGCCCATACTCACCTGATTTCCCGTGACTTCTTGTCAGGTGATATCGAACAAAAACCAAAGAACTACGACTACCCTTAAGGTACGTGCTCTCCACTTTGCTTTCCTTTATCACTATGCATCGCGACAACCACCAAGAGCCATTCAGGCAAGAATAGATACTATCTATGTATAACATGGACACTGTTCTTGCCAGGTTGCTGCTCACGGTCGGCTATGATGCTGTTTTGCGTGTTGCTGTTGTTGGTCGCGTCTTACACGGTCGCATCACTGGCTGGATAACTAAATGATCAACTATATGTTCACAATCTACTTTTGACTTCTCACCAAGTTTTTCTTTGAACAAAATGGTTAAGTGCCTCTGAGATTCAACAAGTTGATTGTGAACATTGCTGCCTCTGTTACCAGCCATTTGCGTGTGATTGCCCGATGTTTACCGACGCGTTCCTCCTTCTCTGTATACCCCGCAATAGAATTCCTAGCACCTTGACAATCAAGGACTTTTGACATAGCATATATGTTTCAAAATTCGAGTTTAATCTCAAAGCCACAGACTAATGTGATTATAGCTATCGCTGACATTGTTCAAAACTGACGCGACGGAGGACTTGACCGGTCCATTCACCTCGGTACGCTATCTACAAGATAGACCAACCTCACATAAGCTTCCAGCTTGCTCATGGAATGAATCAGTTCGACACGAGTCTGGTCACCATGTCTGACAATGGTCTGACCAATGCCGATATGAACGGCAACAAACGGAAACGCGAAGATGAAGACAGCGTCGGACCTGACCCTCAGCGCTTGGCGACTTCCCACAGCAGCACCAACGGCAGCATTCCTGGGCTAACGAGTCCGACCGATACACAAGCGTTCACTCACTCGGCACTGGGCCACTACGACGGCTCAACGTCTGATCTCAATATTGATGAGCAACTGCTTACTCATGTCGCGCAATCGAATGGCATGCCAGATGACAACACGCTGACTGCGAACGCAAAGGCCGCCCTCGCTGCAAATCCACAAAACAAATACCCAACTGGCCCTGATGGAGGCTTCGATAGCCAGATTTCACATGGCCTTCCATTTGCCGATCAGCTCTCCCACGCTGCTGGCGGTCTCACCGCACATGGAGCACAACATGAGTCCACGGCGGCGGCTGTTTACGCGGCACGCGAGGCTCAAAGTATGACTGCGAAGCCGACTGTAGGGTCGCCTGAGTGGCATGCTCTGCGCAAGAACAATCACAAAGAAGGTATGCAAAAATTTACCATCAAGTTTTCTTTGCCATGACGCTATTTGCTAATTGTCATCTTTAGTTGAACGTCGTCGCCGCGAGACCATCAACGAAGGTATCAACCAAATAGCCCAGTTGGTGCCTAATTGCGACAAGAACAAAGGAGCCATCCTCCAGCGCGCTATAGAGTACATTTCGCAACTGCACGAAGAAAAGAAACAAATGAATACGCGCTGGGAACACACAAACCTCACCACACAACAAGCCCTCGCCGAGATCAACACACAAAATGCCAAATGGAAAGCAGAAGCCAACCGACGAGGCGATGTTGCACTCAAGTGGATCCAGCGCTGTCGGGAAGCGAACCTCAAATTCGACGACTATGATGACGAAAAAGATCTGGGCCAACTGGACGCTGATCATACTCAGAGTATTTGAGCTTGACTGACGCTATGAGGGTTTCTATTCTCACGTGACTGGTCATGTGATTGTATACATCCAGTGACTTCTGTGCTTCTTATCGAGTGGTGTTCTCTTATGAAATCGAGTACGGCAGCTTTATTTTACTATACTGGTCCAGTCTCTGCGGGTGTTGCCGCAGCTTTGACGCGGAAAACAACATGTTCATGGCTGTAAAGCCTACGACGTTGAACTCTGGCCCTTTGATTTACTTCTCCTTTTCGAGTTTGATCATTATTTCTTCCATGTAGGCTTTCCTTTTATCGGGACGGGGCAGGCGATACGGGTGCACGGGTTTCTTTTCTCCTTGTTTTCTTCAACTGTTGTTTATCAGGATTGTCTGGCGGTATCGATACAATTGATTGTTTTGAGTCATGTTAGTCCTATTGTCGAAGTCGAGACTTGTCCGATGAAGTTCCTTGTCTTGTTGCTTCTTCGCGCAAGTGATATACTCCGTATGTTTATGATATCTGCTAATTTAAGTACCAACCTTATGATGTGGAATAAATCGGTAGCTAGCTCTATTTACGTTAGACATTTTCTTTTGATTTATTGACGGATATCGGATATCATCCCAACTGTCATGATTATTGCTGGTAGTGGAATTAATACCAACCGCCCAAGGATCCGATGAGGAGGGTCAACGACTCCTGAAGGAGGCCCGGACACCGGCAGAAAGTCGTTAATAGATGGATAGGCAAGGATAGCAGTTCCGCCAGTCACTTTCTACACCTCGATGACCTACCAATCCCTATCCCCCCCCTTCCCGAGTGATATAATCCTCGTTCTGTTCGCTTTCCACTTCGGTTTTGATCGATATTGCACCTAGTGGCCTCCACGGTTAACAATGGATTACATTGGCCATGTTCCAGTCACGTATACGTACAGTCCAAACTTCCTCCTCAATCTATGAAGAACTTTGACCACTTGTAAGTTGTCACGCAACATGCTCTAAGTACCGAAATCCGCTCAACAGACCTAAAAATCGGTATTACTAATTAGTCAGTCAATCCCGGAATACGGAGACGGTCAAAGCCCCGTAATCCGTCATCGTTTACCTCGTATTTTCAATACGCAATTAGTAATACGAGTATGAAGTGTGAAGTGCGAAAGATCCGACGGGGAAGATACATACGTACTCCGTTCCTATGTACGGACGTAGTAAAATTAATCTTTATGTTTTTTGCTACATATGTTCTCCGTATCGATCGTTACGATCGAACGTTGTTCGGGCTCGAAAGGCCTCGACGCCGAGTGCTTTTTACATCACTTCATACGAAGCTCTTGCCTCGTACTTGTCGCTAACTCGGTTGCACTTGTTTACGTGGATAGGATAGTATCTGTAACATCATGCCATCAAAGAAGTCAACAAAGAAGTTACCGTGTAGAATGTGGTCGTGGCCCAGATCTTGAATTACGCCTACCTGCTACTCCGTAGAGAGTGGTGAGTCACCGAATCAGAGACTCTTGATTTGCTATCAACCATCAAGCATCGGCCAAGCAATGCACAAATCTGATAGACAAGACCCGATGCCGTGCATAACTTCTCTCCTTGGCCTCAAACGAGCCAATTGAGGAAGTGCATTCGGGTTCCAGGCCGCTAATTGTGTATTACATAGTATACATACGTGTATTATACATAATACGTGGGACCCTTTGGCTTGTTCGATCTTGCGGAACTCCGACATTGTTACTCTATGTTCGAGCGCTGATTGGCTGTGATGGGGCTATCCAGACACTTCGGAAGTTGAGACACAAGCTAACAAAGCGGACTTTAGAAGTTCAGAGACGGGGTTTAAGAAGCTAACTTAGCACCCTTTTTTGCCTTAGAGCATTAGACTGATGACTGATGTTACATATAACTAATCGCGACGTCTGCCTATTTTTGTTGTCATCTTATCTTTATTTCATCTGTCGAGAGTTTTTCAAAATACCCGGCCGCTTGGAAACTACAGTTGTTGGTGTGCGATTACATTATGCCGTCTATATTTTAGGTCTTCCCGTGCTACTCGATTACATCCTGCCACATCATCATCGGCCTTGATTTACTCTCCTTGCCTCAGCTTAGCAGATCTCGTGTCGATCACTGACCGAACAGTCATTGTCATATATCTACCTAGGTAGTTATATGCTCCCGAGATCATATATGAGGTCATCCCGCTTGCACTGATCTTATCCCGAGAAACAACAAAACGATCGAAACAATAAACAAGCACACAAACAGACACGCATGTCGGAAGCCAAGGAAGAGGGCAATGTCCCCTCTACCAAACGAACATGGCTTTCGCGACTAGATCCTCTCAAGAGAAGACGATCCCCCCCGATTCCCGACGAGAGGATAGAATCGCCCGAATACAAAGCTAATATTGCGAGCTTGATCACCTGGCAATGGATCAATCATCTTATGTTTGTGCGTTTACATGTACCTTCCCTATCGATTTATACGTCTAGGCTGATATTGTGTAGGTCGGGTATCAAAGACCCCTCGAAGAAAATGATATCCCCCGCGTTAATCCCAGCCGCTCAATCACCGTGATGGCGGCGGCATTGCATGCGAATTTCGAAAAGCGTGTAAAAGCCGGTTCTAAGCATGCTCTTGTCGGGGCTATCTATGAGACCTACAAATTTGAAATCCTTCTCGGTGGTTTCTGTTGCGTGCTCGGAAGTGTGGCGCAGATCATTTTACCGTATCTGTTGAAATATCTGATCGCTTTTGCGACGGATGCATACCTGGCACAGTATACTCATCGAGCAGCCCCCTCAATTGGCAAGGGTCTTGGATGGGTTTTTGGATTGTCGGCCATGCAGATTCTGGCCAGTATCGGTAACAATCAGTTCATGTACCGAGGAATGGTGGTTGGAGGTCAAGTACGCGCTGCTCTTATTTCGCTCATCTTCAGCAAGGCCATGACCATCTCTGGCCGGGCAAAGGCTGGCTGGAAACCGCCCAAGACGCCTCCGACAAATATCACACCCGGAAGCGATGAGGAAAAAGCGTGGTATGCAGAACAGTTAGAGGAAGCAAATCTCAGTGTACAAGGATGGAGCAATGGTCGCATTATCAACCTCATGTCAGTTGATACAAACCGTATCGACAAAGCGGCTGGTTGGTTCCATTTCATCTGGACCATTCCTCTGACCGTTCTCATCACCATTGCTCTTTTGATAGTCAATTTGACATATAGTGCCCTGCCCGGTATTGCGCTCTTCCTGCTATCGACCCCATTCTTGATGTGGGCCGTCAAGCAGATCTTTGGAATCCGCGCAAGAACCAACAAATTCACCGATGAAAGAGTCAGTCTGACCCAAGAAGTCCTCCAAGCGATCCGATTCGTGAAGTACTATGCCTGGGAAACGGATTTCTTGGATCGTATTTCGGCCATTCGACGCAAGGAGATTCACGGTGTGCAGCTCATGTTTATGATTAGAAACCTTTTGACGGCCATCGGTACTTCGATTCCGATGTTTGCGTCGATGTTGGCTTTTATCACGTTTTCTCTCACGAACCATGAGTTGGCGCCCTCGTCCATTTTCTCTTCGCTGTCGCTTTTCAACGGTCTTCGACTCCCGGCTATGATGCTGCCTATGGTTATCGCCTTGGTAACGGATGCTTCGTCGGCTGTGACCAGGATTGAGGATTTCTTATTGGCGGAGGATACGCAGTTTGATATGCAACCACAGGCAATTGACAGTGAAAATGCGGTTTCTATGGTAGACGCCGCGTTTACCTGGGAAAAGGCTGTTGATGGACAAGATCACGGAGGGCCGCAGAAAGGGAAGGGGCCAGGGAAAGAGCCAGGGGGAAAGGATAAGAAAGCCAAAGGCGGCAAAAAGATAGAAAAGGTGACAGAAAAAACCGGAAAATCCAGCGAAACATCCTCGACCGACGGAGATGAAAAGGTACGCGAAGGTACAACCGAGTCAAGCAAAGAACCGTTCAAAATCCACGATCTCAATATCAATGTCGCGAAGGGCGAGTTTTTGGGTGTTGTGGGAGGTGTAGGATCTGGCAAAACATCTTTCCTCGCATCGCTGGCTGGTGAAATGCGCAAAGTCAATGGAGACACTATCGTTGGAGGATCAATAGCGTACTGCCCTCAGAATGCATGGATCCAGAATGCCACTGTCGAAGCCAACATTACTTTTGGACAAGAGCTTGATGAAGAAAAATTCAAAAGAGTTGTCGAGGCTTGCTCTCTCCGCCATGATCTACAAGTTCTTCCCAACGGTCGGTATACACAGATTGGTGAACGAGGTATCAACTTGTCTGGAGGACAAAAGGCCCGTATCAGTTTGGCTCGAGCGATTTATGCAGACACCGATATTCTGTTACTTGACGATCCTCTCTCGGCTGTTGATGCACATGTCGGTCGTCATATCATGGAAAATGCTCTTTGCGGCGTACTCCAGGACAAATGCCGAATCCTCGCCACGCATCAGCTGCACGTTCTACACCATTGCGACAGGATCATTATGATGGACAATGGAACGATAGTCGCCAACGACACCTTTGACAACCTGGTTGCAAACAACGAGAGATTCAAAGAGATGATGACAACGGTCGATCAAGACCACAAAGAGGAGGACCTAGAGGTTCCGGCTGAGGCTGAAGCTACCGTTCAAAAAATCGCGTCAATCGCCAAGCATCCAAAGGATGATTTGATGCAAGAGGAGGGTGACTCGGCTTCGGGAGTATCTAGCAGCATCTATTTTAGATACTATGCGGTTGCGGGCTCGGTTCTTCTTATCCCGGTGATTTTGTTGCTGTTGATATTATCCACAGGTGGTTCTGTAGTCACCAATCTGTGGCTGGCTTGGTGGACGTCCAACAATTTCGGTTACAGCACCGGAACATACGTAAGTCCTTTTCAACTCCAACTTATTAGTCGCTTACTAACTCTTGTAGATTGGCGTCTATGTCGGACTAGGTGTCGGCCAAGCAATTTTGCTGTTCGTTTACTCAACCGCACTCTCCATCACAGGTACCAGATCCAGCAGACTCCTGCTGAAATACGCCATTCGCCGAGTTCTACGTGCACCCGTTTCATTCTTTGATACTACGCCCCTTGGCCGAATCATGAATCGATTCTCCAAGGATGTAGACACGTTGGATAATACCATGACCGACTCAATGCGTCTTGCCACGATGACACTGGCGCAGATCGTTGCCGTCTTTATCCTCATTATCGCTTACTACTATTACTTTGCAGCTGCTCTTGGACCTTTGCTCGTGATTTACATCACGCTCGCTTTGTTCTACAACAGGTCTGCGCGAGAGATTCAGAAACATGAGTCGAGACTACGCGGACGTCTGTTTTCGCGATTCAACGAATCCGTCTACGGCATAGCAACGATTCGGGCGTACGGTCGTTCAGAATCGTTCGTCAAGTCCATCAATGAAGATATCGACCAAGTGGATAGCGCCTACTTCTTGACCTTTGCTAATCAGCGTTGGCTCGCTGTGCGACTTGATGTTCTCGGTGTGATATTGGTGTTTGTGACTGAAATCCTGGTCGTTACATCCCGGTTCAATGTCTCGCCTAGTATTAGTGGTTTGGTACTGTCGTATCTGCTGTCCAGTGTCCAGCTGCTTCAATTCACGGTCCGACAAGCAGCGGATGTGGACAATAACATGAACTCAGTCGAAAGGATAGATTACTACGGAAGAGAAATCGAGCAGGAAGCTCCTGCCCACACCATTCCTGTTCCAGAGGAATGGCCCAGTAAAGGAGAGGTTATTTTCTCGGATGCGCATCTCAGATATCGTCCCGGCTTGCCGTATGCGTTGGAGCAATTCGATTTGCATATTCGTCCTGGTGAGCGAGTTGGTATCGTGGGGCGAACCGGTGCCGGAAAGTCGACTATCATTATGGCGCTATTCCGTATGGTCGAGTTGGCACAGGGTAAGATCGTCATGGACGGTATCGACATTAGCACGATCGGACTGAATGACTTGCGTTCTCGCATGTCTATTATCCCGCAAGACCCGACGCTGTTCGCGGGTACCATTCGATCCAATTTGGATCCTTTCAGCACCCGTACCGACGAAGAACTCTGGGCCGCTATCCGACAAGCCCATCTCGTCGAAGACAACGCCTCACCCACAACCGAAACAATTGCCACCAACAAAGAAACATCCGTCGGCAACAAGAACGACAACTCCAACACTACTCAAACATCCCAAATAACACTAGACTCCATCGTCGAAGAAGGCGGCACGAACTTCTCCCTAGGCCAACGCCAACTGCTCGCGCTCGCGCGCGCACTCGTCCGCAACAGCAAAATCACAATCTGCGACGAAGCCACCAGCTCAATCGACTTTGAGACCGACCTGAAAATCCAAAAGGCCATGTCGGAGGGTTTCAAGGGTCGTACACTGTTGTGTATTGCGCATCGACTCAAGACTATTATTGGGTATGATAGGATTTGTGTCATGGATCGGGGCCGAGTTGCGGAGGTTGCGTCGCCGTTGGAGTTGTTTGATGCTGGGGGGATTTTTAGGAGTATGTGTGAGCAGAGCTCGATTACGAGGGAGATTATTGTGGCGGCTGGGATGGAGGGGGAGAAGTGAATATGACGAATTTATATCGGAAAAAGGGCTTTTGTACATGTAGACATTTGCATCGCATCGCATCGCATCATTGCATGTTAGTTAATGATAATCATCTCTCAACACAACGTCCTGGGATCTAGAACTGCAAACACAAGGACGTAAGTCGTTCGTCAATGCATTCAATGGGCTCGCTGCATCATTGATAATCGGAATGAGCAATGGAATACAAATCAGTCTGCTGCCTAATCGCGTATGCATGAATTCCACTACATCTCAGGACGCAACCCATAATGTTTCATCCTTCAACCACACGCAACAAATGCCTCCCCGCAACGCATAACCCATTTTAAGAGAGTGTCACCCCAGATCGGCGGGGTAGTCAAATCCATTACCAAGCAGATTGAGATCAATCTGGTCCCAATACGAGAAGAAAGAACAAGCCTCGGAGTTGACTCCAATAGCACGTGCAAAGCCCTAGGTAAATCAGCGCAACGATGCCGCCTTATGTACGGGGTACATATGTAGGCCGTTCTCAATTCAGATTCATGCAGGTTCGTATTCAATTTTATTGTATCGACTACTATATATTCGAGCTCGTGACCTCGAATGACGTAGAGATGTTACATCGATTTCTTGGGGTTCTGCAAGTGAACTATCCTATGCATTAGTTCTCATAATACTACGTTTGTATCAATGTTATTGCAATAAGGGGTCTACATAGACGGAGAATAATCGGGATACCATAGGCAGGCAGAGTAAGCTCATTCGTAATACACTTCACTAGTCGGATCAGTCTGCCCCAAGTCGACATGTGGAAGAACAATTGCCGGTGTCCATGCATGAAGATAAACGCACTAAAAAAGTGGATTGCCTGGGCGTTCCTGGAGAAGACCGGGGCATGTAAATTAAAAAGCTGGGGCATCTAACTTTCTCATTCTTCAGAATCTTCACGGATACGTCGGATTCATTTAATTTCTCGATTTGCATCTTCACATGGATCAAACAATTCCAATGTGGATATCGGTTTTGCGTGTTTTGCGGGGTTTCCGATTTTTCTGCCCCTTGGTGCCTAGGTAGGTGAGTGTCCATGGATGTATTGGGGGCAGCTAAATATCCGAATCCTTTGGCGGAATAATTATCCACTTTGTTCGTGACTACGTATCAAACCGCGATTTCTCAAGTCATATCATTCCGAGTGGGATTATCAAATCGCTAGGTCCAGGAACTGGCAAGGCACGAGAGTGTGAATCAAAGCATAAGACGGAGTCCATTATGACCTTTGCCCCTGGTTGGAGGAGACCCGAATCAACTCCCAAGACGAGTACTGAGCAACAGTGGATCAGTTCAAGCGGTGAATGTATGACAAGAATGTATGACAAAACTTCGGTTTGTCGAGCCATATGGGACACGATCATGAGTGGTCCTGTTCGGTTAGGGTTACATTGTGATACATTGGCCGCGGCATTTGCACTTGGTTTGATCAAGACAGGGCGTAGACAGCCATCTCCATCTTTATGTTCATTTCAAGTGCATGTGTCTGTTTCATATGGCCTGATATTCTCATGTATTTTCATGCACCTGAATCCAGACATACAGGCAAGACATTTCTCTCCGATCCAATTGAATGGGGGGAAGCATAAAAACTCCAAATTCCCCAAAACGGAAACTATCCCCGTCTGACACCCAAAGCTAACCGCGCGCATGACACGGAGTACATAGTACGTACGTGGTCGATCGATCCTTCATGAGATCCACCGTGGGGAAAGACCAGAAAAGCCGTTTCTCCTTCCCCGCACCTTTCTTTTTTCTTCTCCCCTTCTCCCGTCTGTATGGTCTACACCAATGACCAGTCAAGATTGGCCCGTACCTAGTGACTACGTAGTGACAGTGGCTCAATCACAAACGCCGAGTAGTCACGAATGAGCAGTGAAATATGCCGAACGGGTAGCATCCTTCATTTCCCTGGGCGTGACTGGGTCTGAGTCCGCTTTTCCATTTCTTTTTCTCTGTTTGAATATTACCTAGGCACTTGCTTGGGTGGTATAATGTCAGCATCTTGGTTCGAAAAATGTAGGTATAAAGAGCTGCCTCATCCCCCTATCCATTGTGTTCGAGACGGAGTAGGCACGGTCAACCAGCAGTATCAATCACCTACCTAGCAGCAGCAAGCATACACAGACAGACAGACAGACACGATGCGTCAATCAACATACCTAACCCTCCTCACCCTCACCTCCTCCCTGGCCCTAACCGGCGCTTCCCCTATCCCTCTCTCACAACGCAACACCATCCTCAACGAATTTCTCTCCGATCTCCTCGACTACCTCCCAGCCATCAACACAACCATCAACGACGCAACAAGCATAATCACCGATTTGGACGCCCTCCTCGCCAAACTCATCGGCGCAACGACCACGGAGAACCAGTTGATTTCTGGAGCGGGGTCATGCGCAGAATACACGCTGATCTGGGCGCGCGGAACTTCTGAGCCCGGGAATATGGGGGTATTAGTTGGACCGCCGCTGGTATGGGCGTTGCAGGATGTTGTGGGGACGAGTGGGTTGACGATTCAGGGGGTTAATGATTATTCGGCTTCGGTGGATGGGTATCTTGAGGGCGGGGATCCGAGTGGTAGCTCCAACATGTATGCCTCCTTTCTTAACGATTTGCTGGCTCAGAGGACTAACGGTTGATTTTCATATAGGGCCTCGCTCATCTCAAAGGCACACTCCTCCTGCCCAAACACAAAACTCATTGCCGCCGGATACTCCCAGGGCTGCCAGGTGACGCACAACGCCATCTCGCAACTAGACGCCACGACAGCAGCATGGATTGACAAGGTCTTACTCTTCGGTGACCCAGGTAACCCCCCAATTACACCCCCCTGACATGCAATACAATGGCTGACATTGAAGGATAGACGACGGCCAAGCAATCCCCAACGTCGACTCGTCAAAAGTATATACCGTCTGCCACAGCGGAGACGACATCTGTCTTAATGGAGACTTGATTCTGGTGCCGCATTTGACGTATGCGGAGAATGTGGCTGCTGCTGCTGCTTTTGCTACTGCTTAACTGCTTGCGCAGCGAGTTACTGTCTGTTAGGCTGTGTCGGGTTGATTTCTTCATGTAAATATTATTTCACTGAGAACCTTGGAAGACTTCCAAGGTTGGAGAGTGTTGGGTTGATAATATGTCGATGAGTGGTGAATAAAATGACCGCTTTCTGCCTGTCGTACTTAGAGACCTATACTTTCCAAGTTTAATATTCATGCATGTACTAAACATTGAAACCTTGGACTGGGTACAATTCGTACTTCAAGTCTGGTGCTGTACTTACTCGACACGGACAGATATCGAATGGTTACATATAATTTTGCACGAAGTGACTTCAGAATGTCTATAATCTATGTCACAAGAAGAACAAAGTGGTATGATACATAATATCCTGGGCAACACCTTTTGAAGCAACAAACAACAAACACCTGATTAGGCGACTCCATCCATAAGACGGAGTGACAATGGCAACCACAAAAACTCATCAGAACACCAAACCCAGATTTCAAGTAAAGTCACATCAAAAGCGAAAAAGAAGAAAAGAAAAAAAGTATGTGAATGATAGCCGCTCGACAAATATATGTATAATGCTAAATGCGGTGGGTAGGGATGCTCCCGATAGTTGTGGAATGATTGAAGAGGTTGAAATAAGAAGTAAAGGAGAGGAAAAATTATACCGCACCACGTAAATCGTTAAACTGGAAGGTCATAGTTCATGCTATCGGAATCGGGGCTTACATCCTTGATGGGATGGAAGAACATGGACGGCAACACCACGCGGCCGTGCTTTTTCTCGTACTATATTCAGTTAATATCTATTATTCAAGCGAAAGGAAGAGGTGGGACTTACGTTTGGCCCTCCGGTCGAGTCCTTTTCCCATCCTAATAAGTTCCAGTACAATCGACCAGGAACATTGCAGCGGTAGTACCAGGACAAATCCCTGAACCGTTGCTCACGACCCCACGAGAACGGGCTGTCCAAAGAGCTGCCTGATCGACCGTTGACACCAGAGTTGAACCATCGGTCCATACGTTTAGGTGCAAGTGGCTTGTCGGACCAGATTGGGTGTGGTGCATACGCGGCTTTATAGCCGTGAAGCAGAGCCACAGTCTGAGGGTTCATCTCGGATCCGACATGACGACCGTTCAAGTTCTCGTCGTCCATGGCAAGAACCAATCTTCTCGAGACGCGAGAGTGTGTGATGATGGTGGCTCTTCGCGGCGTTTCCGTACCGAGATATCCAAACACATCGTCTCTCAACACCCAGTTGGTGCGGTAGGGGTTGAAAATAGGCAAAAATCCAACAAAGTCGGCATCCTCGCCGACACCCCATTGGTAGTTGTCGTCTTCCGGGAGAAGTACTGGTGGTGGTGGGCCCTTAGGCGTTGGCAGTTTGTCTGCCTGCATTTCATAACCGAGACGACCCCAGACACCTGATCCACCTTTTTCGGCGACGAACTCTCGGAAATCGGTGTCATATTTGCCATGGATAGCGGGGATATAGAAGCGCTCGCTACGCTCCCAAAGACCGCGCCGAGGTTGCTTGCGGCCGAACGATGCAATTGCTTCCGTGAATTCGTACATATGACCAGTGTAGCGGGTGTCGATTTCCCAGTTCCATACAAAGTCGAACTCGGGGTACTCCAAGACGAAATGCTGAATAGGAAGCCATTGCGATTGGTGGACACTTTGAAAGTCAGCTATTATACCTTTTGGTTGATGCAAGGTACTCACTTGAGAACTGCAGGGTCGAGCTTGTTGTATCGCTTAGACACCATGGCAACATTCCAGAGAATAGTCATGTTCCAGAATTCAGGAGGAATATGGTCACGAAGGACCTGTTCATACGCGTCTTCCTGGTCGATTGGAATACTGTCATCCTTCACATGCACCAGCAGGAAAACCTCATACTCGCCGCCAGACTGAAGAGACAGCTCCTGAACCATCGAGCGAAGAACCTGCTTATCATTTTCGGAGTATTGCTTGTCGGTATAACTACGGATGAGAATGGCGGTGCGCTTTTCAGGAGCTGCTTCGGGGTTGATGAGATTTGTCGGGCGTGATCGACGGCCGAACCAAGAAGACAATCCACTGCTGTCGCTTGCTGAAGTGGTGTTGTACCGACCGGCATTTATCTGCACACATTCCTGTTGAAGTTTTCCCCAATTCACATTATCCCAATCGACTTTGGACGGGCGAATCCAATCGGATGAGGGGTCATCTTCTCCGTATCCGTAGGCGGCGTATCTGGTGTAGCGATCATACGATAGTTGTCCGTCGACACCGATTACCTCATAAGAACCGAAACTGGGCTCGGGGAAGTCTATACCGGTCAGCCAAGTTTAAAGAAGATTGCTACCAAGGTATCAGCAAGCATACTTTCCGGGACGCCGACGTAAACGCTGACGCTGTCATCCAAGCTGTCGTCAAGGGTTTTGCCTCGAGGACCCATACAGGGGACAAAGGCGCCTCGGTGTGTGCGCTTCCATTCTTCACTGTCATATTCAGGGTAGGGGCGGTAAATTTTGGCCGATTTTGCGATGGCGGCGGACTGGACGGAGGCACGGGGGTCGTCAATAATACGGGAATTGTTGTAGGGTGGGCGCGGAGCCTTGATGTTGTTGAAGGTCGACTTGAAGTTTTTGAACTGGCTACTGCGAGGGCATTAGTTTGTTTTCTTTCAGATTCGCATCAATTTCGACTGACGTAGTAACCGTTTTGGCCTCCTCGAGATATCTTTGTTGAGGCGACTTGTAGTTGAGTTTCACCTCCTGACGAACGTATGTTAGCGCAACTCATTTCCGGAACCCATAATATCCAAAGGGAGGGCGAAGAGCATACAGAAAAAGGACGCTGATTAGCCTCCTGCTCTTTCAAATCCTCATCGTTTAATTTCTGGAATTCCCAAGCAACTCGACCGTCGGGCGGACCGTCTAGAAACTCGAATTCGGCAAAGGTGAAGACGAATAAAACGAAAAACACGGATAACGAGAGGATGGATCGGAGACCCGTTCGAGCTGTCATTTTGAAAAGACCACGGACAGATGCATTGAATATGGCACCTGAACGAGCGATAAAGGTCATGCCGTGGATGAAGAGGGAGAAGGAAAGGAGAAAATCGAAGAGACACTAAGTGAGACAGCGTTAGGGAAAGGGAGATTGGCAGATGGGCCCGCGGGAGGGGGCAAAGCGCTGCCACGAGAGCGGGCGGTGATTGGCTGGCGACGGATGCGGGAGCGACAGGAAGTACGAAGTCAGGAACCGGATTCAATATGATATTAAGAATGAAGAGAAGATTAAAGAATGAAGTTTTGCTCATAAAAGGAGAGAGGAAGACAGACAATTACTAAATGCTCCTGAGAGTGCTTACTATGTATGAATAGGCTTAAGATCTTGCCGGGATCCCTGGACCCTCGGTCTAGACTAGACGCATGATTCATATATGACAACCTATTCCCTTTAGCACTTGCCAGTGCAAATTTGAAAAGAACATTTGTCCGATGAGTCTAGAGTGCCCTAGCCCGTCTATTAATTTGACTGACAGCAGCAGCAGAACGAGGAGAACGGAGTAACTGAAATCCGTGTCAATATTGATACTTTACGGCCGAAGACGGCGTCGTAACCCCTTTATTTGCTCTATTATTAGTACGGCGGCTCTGCTGGCCAATTGGAGTGCAGAGCAGATTACGTCTATTCCAGAAGCAGAACATGTCGTTTCGCTGTTACGGCAGTACCATACTCTTGTACTTGCTGAGCAGCACGGGTACTTTGGAGTACAGCATATTCAGTGATGGTGATGATGGTAATGCCCGTACTCATACAGAAATTAGAATGGACAAAAGCTCTAATGAGTGGCGTCCGCCGTTTCAAGCATAACCACACGTTTCCAGAATGATTGGCTCTGAATTCCAGCCCAGACGCCCACTCACGTGCCACTTTGAGTCAAAACGCTGAGGGAGTGCCTGAAGGGACAGGGACCGTTACATGGTTCTATGGCAAGGCGTAAACTATTGTATTTAACTGTGTACTGGCTGCGTATTCAGTGTATTCTGTGTATTGAAGGCAAAGCACTGCCACGCACCAAGCCGTATCGATCCGAAGGTCTAGACCCACGTGGAGACATACAAGCTCAGGCTAAGGGAGATCCTCATCGAGCCAAGTCTACAGAGTGTATGATAAAGCTTCATCTTGAATCTACTTCTGTCGAGACTGTGTTTAAAATAATGTTGGAGAGGAGATGAGCTGAGATAAGAAGGAGTCAGCTTCGTGGATGGACAAGAATTGACTTCTATTCCTACATAATATCAACATATACACGCAGCTACGTACTATTTACTATCCCACATAACCTCGCTCAATCTCAACATTGCATCCCCATTGCTCCTCTTCGCAGCCATGAAATCTTCGCGATTCTGCTCACCTCTCGGTCCACGCATGATCTCCGAAAAGCACAATTCAATCAACACCCGCAACTCATCGTATGTAAACGGCTCACCGTTACCGGCTGCAAGGGCCTTGTCGCCTTGCGATGCGAACTGTTCTTTCTCTTCCTTTGCGTGATCCAAAGCCTTTTGCGGGCCTTCCAGGAACCAGTCCAGAAATTTGGCGCTGCGGGGGAGAGCGACGATTTCAGTTGTTTCAGTCGAGGTGTCGCTTTCGACGATGATGTTTTTCAGGTTCTGTTGTAGGACGAGGACGTCGAGTTGTAGTCGTAATGCGCCGTTGTGGTTCAAAACTCCAATGTATTGAGTGCAGAAGATGAATGTCTGGTCGATGAATCGTGCTAGGCCAGATGTAATGAATTGCCCCTCGCTTGGGGCCAGGTACGAAGACAGGTTAGTGTCTATCGCGATGAGTTCGTTATTCAGCTCCAAAACCTGTGGAGATGCAGCTGTAGGCGATGTAGGCAGAAGTAGATGCCAATTCGTATTCGCGCTAGGCGCTGGTGTTGACGGCGTGTCTACCGACTGTGGTTGTGGGCCTTGCGGGCCGGCCATTGCCTTGGTCAAAACGTAGATCACTCTGCATCTAATGTCGATCTGCATAGTGAGGAGCGCATTGTTCGCGAGATTGCGCAGGGATTGCAACGTGTTATCGAAGATGATCACTGTTTCGTTATTCATCGGTAGATACACTGGTTGGCTGATGCTATCCCGTCTCGGCTTGATAGCGCTGATCAGCGTCCATCGGCGAGCGTGCGTCATCCGCTTTGACTCGCTGCGACTCGAGTCGACCGAACTGCTGGTGATGTATCTAAGTTTTGACAATTGACCCACAAGCCATTGCTATACAATTAGCGTTCATCCATACCACGTAGTCGATTGACTCACCAAACTGTTATGCAAGAGCGACAGTGTTACCACATTCTTGGGGTCTGATATAAGATCAAACTCATCCAGAGGAGTTGCACTTGTTTCTCGTAGAAGTGTCTCGGTTTCCTAATATTCACTTTTAGCGCAGACTCTTTCCTGACTTCTATATGTATTCTACCTTATCAATGAGTGCCTTTCTGTCACCGTTCCCGACAAGCAGTTTCTTGACCGTCTCATGAATCTCACCCGCGTCGGCAAACAACGCGGGCGTCTTTAATCGTGTGCCTCCATTGATAGGAGACGCTATGCGTGTAACCATTGCTATAAACGTTAGTATCCCATCCAGTTTAAGACACTGACACCATACCTTTGTACCATCCACAGCATTTATCGTAATATGTCACAATTTGACTGAGCACCATCTGAGTGAACATTTGATCATGAGGAATGCTGTCAAGCATTTTACTAAACGCTTTAAGCAAAGACATGAAATTGATAGTGCCCTACATCCCGATTAGACGATCCCACATCACAAAGACAATAGGAAGCTTACCTTGAATATCGGCTTCGGAGACACAGCTACCCAGTTAGGGTCCTCCGAAAATGCGTCCGAAGCGATAAAAGACAAAGCGCAAAGATCCGTGACAGCTTCGTCCAATTGAGGCTGAAAGACATTGATCAAAAAGTCGTCCAGGAACGAAGTGAGAGTGCTCATAACAATATCCGAATCCGCAGGTACGATATCTTTGAGTTTCTGAATAAAGGAAAGGGAAGGAGGGAGTAGAAGTCCCATATTGAAAACACTGGGCTGGATAAGGAGCTTATGGCCGGTGCCTGAGTTTCCTTGTTTCGACTTTGAAGTACCATCACCGTTGGCTCGTTCGGCAGTTTTGGTGACCAAACCAGGTACAGAATGTCGTAGAATTTCGTCTAGCTCATCTCGTTCGGTCTTCATGTCGCTCGATTTTTGATCAACGTCCGACATTTTGAACATTTTCTATTCTGTTAGCTTGTAGTCTGAGTATCAATCTAATGACCGTCGGAATACCTTGTTCCTATCCCTCTGATTGAGAGAGAAATTCCGTTTCGCTTCAGTCTGTCGTGGGACAGTTCGATAGGAATCATCGCCATCTGTTGCAAGATAATCGTGGAGGAGAGATCGGATCTTTGAACCTGTTAGTAATGTAGCAACACCTCATCATGGCTAAACATACTTCACTCTGGTATAGTTTCCATAACTCTTTGAATCCGTCGGCCAGAGTGCTTTTACCCAATCTTTCACGGTCAATAATGCCCACAATAATATCGTGAACGACGCGGTGGCCTTCAGCAATAGCCTCAAACTTCGCGTATAAATTCCATAGAAATTCAGTTAACACAGGGCCACGCTGCTCATTAATCTCCGTAGGAAGCCCGCTTTTATTATCCTGAGACAAAAGAGTTCGCGCGAGGTTTGGATGACGGGCATCTACTTCGGCACTCGTCTTGTCCACAACAGCAAAAAGCTCCACCGGCAGTCTTTGCTCAATCCTGTCTACAGCGACGTCCAGGTTGCCCATGCGATTTAACGCTTCGATAATGAGACTGATATAGTGAAATGTGTCCGCTTCCGGGTTGCGAGAAGAGTCCTCTAGCATAGGTGTCGACATATCTAACTTGGCAAGGAAACTATACACAGGTCTCTCCCACGTTGCGCCGTTTGCAGATCCTTGACTCGCTTTTTCATCAGTGGCCGACGATTTCCAGCGATCCTGGCAGTAAGGAGATTTGAGATATAGATGGTCATGTAATTCTTCAATTAGAATCTCAGTCAGTGAGGTCTCCTGGTTAGTGAAATAGGAACGGAGATCAGAAAGAGCTCCAATCTCTTCAAACTCGGATCGACGTATTAAGCGAAGACCTTCCTGGAGGATATCAACAGCCGATAAAAACCGCTTGTCAGATATCTTCTGCTCCAACTTCTCTGGCAGCAATTGAACCTCATGAATCTGATTGAAAAGCTGTAGTATGTCATCATAGTCTTGAGAAGAAGTCGCTAGACCTTGTAATTCTGGTTTCGTTGTAAGAAGCCCGGATTTTGTCTCTTCGAGTGAGCTCCTCAATGCGCGAACGCGGCCTTGAGAAGTCTGAATACTGGCTTGTATTTTATGGTAGGTACCAATGGAGCTGTTGAATCCCTGGTGATGCTCTGTTGAAATTAGCGTTTGCGCTATCAACAAAGGAGTAGTCATAACATACCATTGACAATACCCCTCAGAGTCTTTTGTATTTGCTTTTGTGTCTGTAGAAACTCCGGTTCGCGGTCTGCCTTGCCGAGTGTACTATTGTCCATCAGTTGTAACGCGACTTGTACTGGTATGCAGTCATCTGTGGCCATAAAGTCCCAGTTTCGTTGGATCGTTTGCAGCACCTCTAAGAAAGGTTAGAAGGGACGCCTCATTGTTGGAGCACCATATCTACCTTCAATTGACTGAGCCCCTCGTCCTCCGCCTGCCGCAGCCTCAGGACGATTCGTCGGCATCGGCCTCATATAATCACCCTCGTCCCTACCCGGCCTCCATCTCGTCCCAGTATTCACATCCCTTGGCCGTGACCTTGATGAAGACGCAGCCGAAGGTCTCCTATCCTGATCTCCTCTTCCACGATCATAATCCCTCTCTCTATCCCTTTCTCTCGACACAGTCGAAGACGAAGTCGGCGGCCGTTGCGGCTCCTCGCTCATAAACCCGCCATATCCGCCGGGACGTCGTTCACGGTCCCGTTCTCGATTTCCTCCTCCACCACTTGCATTATTGCCTCCGTATCCGTTCACACCGAGACTGCTGGAACTGCCATATCCGCCGTTCTCTGAGCGTCCAGAGTCGGAGGGATATCCGTATCCGTTTGCGTAGGGGCTTCGGCCACTCATGCCAGTGTCTGTGACCGGTTGATGTCGATACTAAATTCCGTATCTCATTCGAGCGTAGCGGTTTAGGGGGCGGCTTGTGTTTTGAGTAATGCGATCTTGCGACGAGCCGAATCAGGTCCGATTGCTCCTGGCAATGGTCATGTTCTTGACCGAGTTTGTGGTCCCGAATGCTCCGAAATTGAGGGCAATTAGTTGTTTCTTTGCTGTCGCCACCAGACAAAATATGTTAACGACGTCGAATATGGAGTGGAATACAATCGCAAAGCATTGGGTGGGCTAGCGCAGTGGTTGAGTTCTGACGGGTTGTCAAACAGTGCAAGTGCCAGGTCATTGCGGGCGCCGGGAAGGCTCCACACGAGCTTGTGGCTTCTGCAACATCTCCATTGGCCCCTTATAAAGTTAAGCTACTACTGGTATTTTGACATCAAATGTGATTTTGCTCTTGATATTTGGTTATTAACTATGCATTCATGTTCTTGTTGTAGATTGACACTAAATATACCAATTATTTGTTGAAGGTTGTCTACTTATTTCACCTTCAATCCAACCACATATTGCAAGAAAATGCGATAGATAAATCCTAAGCCCCCTCTATTCAAATGCTGATGCTTTTCCATGATTATACAGAATAGGTATTTATTTCAAAGGCTGGGTTTCCTTCTTCAGCCAGTTCAAGGTCAGCTCATCTTGCGTGAAGTATCCGCTGGTCTTCTCCCACACCTCGGCGTGGTAGTTGTTCACCCACTGTCTCTCCTCTGCTGACAGCAGCGATGTTTCAATGAGGTTCTGTCCAATTGGTGTCATCGTAACGTGCTCAAATCCGAGCCAAGCTTTGTCTCCAAACTTGTAGGGCGTTTCAACCTCACGGGCCATGATGATGTCTACGTAAACGGTTAGCAAGAGTACTATATAACAGCATCGCTTGCGCTACGCGGGCAGAAACTCACTTTCAATTCTGATTCCGAACTTTCCATCTTCGTAGTATCCAGGTTCTAGAGACGTCAGTACATATTGGGAGGTATTCAGCCAGGAGAGACTCACCATCAGAAATCACGTTGCCTGGTGACAAAGAGACCTCGGAATATTGGATGCGAGTACCAACACCAATAGGACCCTCATGAACGTTCTATTCATTTGTCAGAAAACGGCCATCTATAAAAATGATATGAAACTCACCAAGTAGGCACCCACACCGTGACCCGTGCCATGGAGGTAGTCCAAACCGTGTCGCCACAAGTGCTGACGTGCGAGGGCATCAAGAGCAAATCCACTGGTACCCTTGGGAAACACAGCAGTATCAAGTGCAATAAGTCCCTTCAGAACAAGAGTGAATGCCTTCTTTTCCATCTCGGTGGGTGTACCAAAGTGGAAAGTACGGGTAGTATCGGTTGTACCGTCCAGGTACTGAGCACCAGAGTCACATAGATAGATGGCATTTGGGTCAATCACTGAACAAATGCCCTTTTCGGGCTTATAGTGGATCACAGCTGCGTTTGGTCCGGTTGAGGAGATTGTGTCGAACGAGAGTCCCACAAACTTGTCGTGCTTGGAGCGAATCTGTTCAAGCTTATCTGCACCATCCACTTCGTCGAGGGTGGACTTTTTGTTGACCAATTCATTTTCCAGCCATGCAAAGTATTCACTCAATGCTGCGCCATCACGAATATGGCAATCCCTCATGCCCTTGAGCTCAACCTCGTTCTTGATAGCCTTGGCATCGGAGATTGGGCTACGTGCCTCGTCCAGTTTCTTCTCGCCGCCGAAGCTGAGACTCAAAGCCCAAGATGCTTTGTTAGAGGTAAGGAATTTCATGGGATTGCCGTTTTCGGTCAAGGGGGCTTTGGCACTGAGCGCCTTTGCATCGGCGAATATCGACTCGTAAGGTTTGATAACGACGTCTGAGCCAAGATGGACTTTGACTTCGGGCGATAGTTTCTCGTCGTTGATGTACAGGTCTACCGTGTCGGGGGTGATTACGGCATATGAGAAGAAAACTGGATTGTAAGGAATGCTACTGGTCGTTAGCCAGTAGTAAACAGCTCGATCTTGATAACATACTCGTTTCCTCTCAGGTTAAACAGCCATGCAATTTCATCAAGTACCGCTATGGTAGTGGTTAGCATCATACGTGACAGTCGGATTCAAAAACAGAGTAACATACACACTATGAAACCGGCTCGCTTTTTCGTCTTCAATTCTTTTCGCAGATCTGCAATCTTCTCTTGAAATGGCTTTCCGGCGTACTCGGCGGGATGAACCTTGACCGTCTCGTTTGGTCGTGCGGGACGTTTGTCACCCCAGATCTGGTCCACCAAGTTTTGTTCGATTGCAAGGAGCTTCGAGCCGCTCTTCTCCAACGTCTCCGAGAGCTTTCTTGCACTTGCTAGAGGAATAATGTCAGTCATGATACTGACTCGTGTACGATTCAAAGCCAACCGTACAAGCAGTAATCACAGATGGGTCGACTCCGACTATCTTTCCTCCTTCGGCTTGCTCCGTAGCCCTATAAGACATGAGAGTCTGTTGTGTAGTATAGGTGGATTGCGAAGTACCATTCTTGCCATGTCTGAACACCTTCCAATCCTCGTTTCAAAAGGGTCCAATTGCTATCGAGCTGTTTGGCAGCTTGGTTGAAATAACGCCCGTCGGTTGAAAGCGCGGCGGCGGTGGAGGAGATGACGGCCGTTCCTGCTGAGCCGGTAAAGCCGGAGATGAATTCTAGGTAGAAGAAAGTCGCCAGTAAGCTATACGTTCAACTACTGTTCGGGGTTGTAGGTACCTCGACGCGCGTCGCAATGGGCGATATATTCGGATTGATGGCTATCTTCGGAGGGGACAACTAGTTTGTAGTGGATGAGCAATCGTTCACGACCGTGAAAAGGAAAGTGAAGTGTACTTACTGTACACATCTAGGTTGTTCCGTTTCATCAACTCTCTCAGCTGCGCAAGGCGCTCGGAGGTATCCACTGTTTCCATTTCGATCGAGAAGCGCACAGCAGTGTTGGCGAATGTCCTATTGAGTGAAGATCTGTTCGGCGCAAAGAATCGTAGAGGAGACAACAATGCAGTGCGCTGCAGGAGGGGACAAGCTCGACATAAGAAGAGCATGAGCGTGACTTTGTGGAAGTAGCCTCAAAGATAAACGTGCGGGGGAGTAGAAAAGGCAACAAGCTGGTGGGGTTGCGTAGCTGGTCTCGTGCTGGGATGGGCTCAGCCGGCTGCTGGAGGAAAGTGGCAGCGCCGCGTCTTGCCGCTCCGAGCGACTTTCTTCTGTACGTACGCATCCATAGCATGGCACCAAGGCACACAACTACATTTATTAATGAATGCTCCTAAAAATATATGTGCATGTTAACTGCTAAGCCCGGCAGATGTAGACGGTTTATAAAATAAAGTGATTATGTAGTACTCCCTCTAGATGGTCTTGCATCCGGAATTCTGCCAATACCACCTCTGGTAGAATCAACATACGTATGAAATAGCCCAAACAGCCATATACTACCATCTACTGTATAATCGACCTAGGTAGATAATGCTGAATTATCGTGCCACAGTCATGATTCATGACTCTTTCGTGGTGGGAAGGTACCCCGCCTTACCCGATTCCGTTAGCGCTATCAAATCGCGGTCTCCCTTCCAGCCATCAACCTCGACGTTTCTTCTCCCTGCCACGCCTCATCAACTTCAGCATGGACGTGGCAGGACACGCCTCCGTCCTGAACCCCGCCCAGAGCTCGCAGGAGCTGTTCGAAGAGGCGGAGACAGTGAGCACCGTCGTTCCCAAATCCTAGTGTCAATAGCCTAACATCTTCGACAGTTGGTTTATCAATTGAATCACCCCACGGGGCCGATCAAGGACAACATCAAATCAATACAGGATAGACTACAACACATTCAAAAATCGGCCCGGGGCTGGGATGTGGCTCGATACCTATTAGACCACCGTGATTCTAGCACCAAGTTCTTCGGGGCATTGACGTTTATCGTAAAGATAAATCAGAGCTGGTGCGTTGAGAGCTAAATCCACGTGGTCTCCGGCTAACATGTCTATAAGGTCTGACCTTTCTGCCGATGCGATTCAGCAACTCAAGTCCTATCTTATAGGTTCCTACGTCACTTTTATTGAATCGCAAGAAAAGCAACTGGTGACTAGGAAACTTGCGGCTGCCCTGATAGCTATTTTCTTTGCCGATGAATCATGGACTCATCCTATTCAAGACATTGCGAACTTTTTCTGGCAGCATGGCCGTGAGACGTCCTCTGAAATTGATTTTGAGGGGACGGTTGTGCCTGCCCTGAACGAGGCGCAGATCTCAGGACTGCTGTCTTTCTCGCAAACATTGGCCGAGGATTCTGTCAAAAGCTGTGGCCTTCTTCGGAAAAGGTAAGTCACGCCTGATGGCTCAACCTCAGCCATTCTAACTATGTCTAGTACCGGCGGCCATCCCGTTACAGAGAGTATCGAAGATGCTTTTAGTCTGTGCAACTACGTTCTTGGAGCATTACTGAACCAGTACAGAGCTGAGGGCGATGTTACTGAGAAGACTGGTTTTGAAGTGCTAGACGCTTGTCGTGTAAGTCAAATTATGTCTTTATACTACTCTTGGCTTATGGAACTAGGCGTGGATCAGTGTCCGGACTTCTATCTATCTTCGAGACCGCTCCGAGTCACACAACGTGCAAAGCACGGTTGATCGATTGATTCTATGTGTCGACATAACAACTCTCTGCAGCCATGCAACAGACATTCTATCCGATATGCTCAACATGGAAGATCGTTTACTCAAACCGGTCCACCTTCAATTTATCTTGAATTACATTCAAGGTGATCAAGGAGCTGAGCTAGTGCAACGACTCAATGATGGAGATTATGATGACGATGCTATGTCATTCTGGGACCTCATCGAAGGATATACCCAATCCAGAAGGGTAGACCTCGTTACTAACAGTCTTGGGCCGAGTCATGCTGTGCTTCTCACATACCTCGACGTGCTGTTCCAGGGCCCTGGTCATCCGGGAGTTGATGACATCATAGCTCCTCGTCTTTTGGAATGGTGGACCGAGACAGCAGACACACTACTAGACGGCGTAGAGGAAGGACTCGACGCGGCTCGCCAACATCTTGCAAAGGCAGTCCTGAATGTTTACAATCGGCTGAAATGGCCAGCAGAGGAAGAATTTGATCAATGGCTTGCTGACGAAAGAAGCGAATTCTACAATTTTAGGCGGGACACCGAAGATTTTCTACTTACCTCATATGCAACGTTGGGTCTGGAGCTGTTCGACCTGTTCCGCCAGAGAGCTGTTTCTGCCCTGGATGTGGGAGATTGGAACGAATTTGAGGCTGCTTGCTTTTGCTTGTCCCAGCTTTCCGAGGCGGTTGACAGCTCGGAAGCCGCTCTTGATCATCTGAATGCTATTTTTACATCAGATAAATTCACACAAATCTGCTTTAGCAGCGATCAACTACCCACCAAGACTCGACAGACTCTGGTGGACATGCTTGGTAAATACCAAAGCTACTTTGAGCGCAATCCAAGCCTCCTACCAAAAGTACTAACCTTTTTGTTTTCGTCCTTGAATGTTGGATCGTGTACCAACAATGCATCGCGCTCTATAGGATTTCTTTGCAAATCCTGCCGCCAAGCTCTAGTTGCTGAGCTTCCCGTTTTCTTGAAGATTTGCAGCGAGTTTCAACATAGTCAAGCCGTCACCGTGCAGAGTTTGGAACGAGTTGTCGAAGGAATTGCTGCTGTTGTCCAGGCGCTCCCGTCGGAAGAGGCAAAAGCACCTTGCATAGACGAATTACTGGGGCCATTCTTTTCCCAAACAGCATCTGCACGGGATGATGCACAGAGAGGAGACATTGAGTCTGCTCATACCCGTGGTCAATTAGCTCTTAAATGCATCGCAGGAATAGGTCGGGGACTTCGAAGTGATGTTTCAAAAGTCATTGACCTCGAAAGTGAGGAAACGCCATCGGATGACAACTCATTCTGGGACACACATCCTCTTCAAGAGCAACTACGCCAGTGTCTTTTGGTATATCTGGACGGTTTTCCCTTGGAGTATGAGATTTTAGAGGGTATCTGTGAAGTTTTGAAAGCTGGGTTCACCGAGAATGTTGGGCTGTTTGTATTCAGACCTGCAATTACAGTCCATCTTCTTACAACTGTTCCGCTCGGGGCGGCTGGGGCAGCGGACGTGGTGATGAGCACAGCAAGCTCGTTTCTTGCATCGTATCAAAGCAATCCAGGAAAAGTGCAAGAAGAAGCCGCTTTATTGTTCATACATGTTTACTGGACGTTTTCGCTCATGATGCAGAATCCACAAAGTCATGACCCTGAGGTTTCGAATAGCGGAATCTCGTTCTTGACTCGATCACTGCCAAAATATCATGACATCTTATTCTCGTTGACGTCAGCCCCATCTGCTTCTACATTTCGCATTGCTGCACCGCCACCTAACATGAACATGGAAATTCCAGTACTACAAACAATCCTGAATTTCGTGAGCAATGCATTGTCTGGTAGGGAACCATTACCGCTACGATCAGCCTCCCAATTCTGGGTCGGCGTCCTCACATTACCATACGCTACGAATGGTACGACGAACGTATCTCGAGCGATCCAAGAGTATCTACCGAGTCTCTGCCACGTTTTGATGACACAAGTGAGCGGATCATGTGCCAGATCAGACATTAACCATCTCTGCGAAGTGCTGAAGAAGATTATTTTCAATTTCCAAGGCGAAGCGCGCAACCATCTCGCTGCATCGCTGGCGTCACTGGCAGGTCCAAATGGGCAGGTCCCGTCATCCGGTCTGTCGAAAGAAAAGGAGAGGTTCCTGGCAATGCTACTCGGAGCAAGAGGAGGACCTGCAACGCAGGAGATTGTCCGGACATATTGGATCAATTGCCGAGGTGCAGGGTTTGCTTATCAAGCTTAGTTGAGTTGGCTGGTAATGAGTTACGATTGCTATAATGTGATTAGAAAATGGGAGGGTAGAAATGAAGCTTATTGTATGTTCATAAGGTATCTACATCTGTAACCTCCATGCATCATGCTGAACAGGATTATTCCCACCAGTTGACCGCTTAACGCCATAGAAACGACTTTTAGACAAGACCTCTAACATATTTTGCAGTAGAAGAAGAACTACCACCCTCGTCCAGCCAATTTATCCTTCGCATCCATCTGCGACACATTAATCCCGACCATCGCCTCACCAAGTCCCTCACTAACCTGCGCCAGCACCGTAGCATCATTATAATGCGTAACAGCCTGCACAATCGCCTTGGCGCGCTTGCGCGCATCCCCAGACTTAAAAATACCTGATCCAACAAACACGCCATCACAACCCAATTGCATCATGAGCGCCGCATCAGCGGGCGTCGCAACACCACCAGCCGCGAAATTGACAACGGGCAATCTCCCTTTCTCAGCCGTTTCACGTAGCAATTCATACGGAACCTCGAGTTCGCGCGCATAAGCCCTCAGCTCAATCTCCGGGTCCGACGAGGCCAACAATATACCGCGAGCACGCGAAATCTGATCGTTGACGGTGCGCATATGTTTAACGGCTTCGACGACGTCGCCCGTTCCTGCTTCACCCTTTGTGCGGATCATGGCTGCTCCCTCCGAAATACGGCGAAGCGCTTCGCCGAGGTTGCGGCAGCCGCAGACGAAGGGGACTTTGAAGGTGGATTTTTTGACGTGGTATTTGTCATCGGCGGGGGTGAGGACTTCGGATTCGTCGATGTAGTCTACGCCGATGCTTTCGAGGATCTGCCACAATTAGTATGCGTAGTAGGTAAGTTGAGAGTAGGTGGGAACTACTGACCTGGCATTCGACAAAGTGGCCGATACGAGCCTTGGCCATGACGGGAATGGTGACTGCGGCCATGATATCTTTGATCATGGAGGGATCGGACATGCGAGCAACGCCACCCTCGACTCTGATATCAGCAGGAACTCGCTCGAGGGCCATGACGGCTGCAGCACCGGCCTCTTCAGCGATGCGGGCCTATACAACATCAGCATGCATTGTACGTGTAGAGGAAAGGAGGGAAAAACTCACCTGCTCGGCATTGACGACGTCCATGATAACGCCGCCTTTTAGCATCTGAGCCAGACCAGCCTTGACGGTGAAGTCGGGCACGGCGTTGCCACCGTTCTGTTGTGATGCCATTGCTTAATCTGTAGATGAGAGTAAAGAGAGAATAGTGTGGTATCAGAAAGAAGGAAGTTAAGAATGAACGTGTATTCAGACTATAGCAAAAGCGTGTGTCCGTGTAAAGTACAAAAGAAGATCAGACGAGAACAATCCCCTCACCGGAGACTATAAATCTACGATGAGTCACGTTTCTCCGGGAAACAACCGAGTTTACCCATCGATCAATTCGCAGACCTAAAATCTCATTCGTCGGAATTTCACAAATGAAAAAAAGAATCTTGCCCAGGAGTGAACCAGAACAAACAACCATGGGTAGGCGTCTCGGTCCTCTAGGAGTAAGTGGTTGAACCCCGCGGAGGCAGCATAAATCATGCCTGATCCCCCTCCTCTTTGGAGACGGCGATGATTGGGTGAAGTTCCCCGAGGGAAACACCATGGATCAAGCAGCCAATCGATAGGCGGTACCATATACCGTTTCGAGTGCTGCGATTCGCTCGATTATTGCGCCGATACCAGTGTCACTGTTCAATCGTAGAGAGGCGAGATCTACCTGGGAATCTGGACTGCGTATCCGTACTGTATACTATAACTATAGGAAAAAGAGAAGATCCTCAGGAACAAAAGAGCACGGACTGCCAAGCCGTCACGCAGTCTACAAATCCGCTAGCCTCTTTGGGCGAAGACACCTGAGGCAATTTGGGCATGTGATTGGCTCAGTCGGCTTCCAGATGTGACGTCAGTTCTAGGTACTCCATACTCTGCTTGTAGATTTCACTCTTTCCTCTATAGTATATACTCGTATAGCACACTCATCGAATACTCAATCTCAATCAGAGGCAAATAATCAACATGGCAATCCTCCTCTCAAACCTCCGCCCCGTCCTCATCGGCACAGGCATCGGCCTCTCCCTCCTCATCCCCTCCTCCCCCTTCCGTGCTGCGCCAGTCCAATGCCAATACACCGCGCCCTACTACAACCAACACGCGCCCCCAGAATCAGGATACTCCCTCGCCGGCTCGCCATTAGCTGCAAAACAAGGTCGGACAAGTGTTAGCTCGCAGCAGCCCGGTACAGGTCTCTTGAATGCGCGATACATGCGACAAATCAGTCTGGGGAGTGTGTTGGGATTAGCGACTGGTCTTGGACTCAGAGTATTCTCGAAGGCATTGGTTTTTGTGTTGGGGATTGGTATTGTGCTTATTGAGGTTTGCCTCTCTAATCTTACTCATGAAGGAAGTTGAGTACGCACTGACTGGTGACAGTGGGCCGCGTCAAAAGGATACAACATCGTCCCCGTAAACACGCTCCAAAAATACGTAAAGAGATTCGATCTACAGCGCGCGACGAGGGAGAATGTGCCCTTCAAAGTCAGCTTTGGGACGACAATGGCGTTTGCTGCTTTTGCTAGTTTTGCGGATTACAGTTAATTGCCCAAAAAATGACTGTTAAATTGTCCATAAAATACACTGATCAATGTGAACTTGATGGCTATATGCTGATATGCTATATGTCTAATGATACAAGGGTATAACTCTAACTCAACACCAAATCCTCCAGCACACCTTCCATTTCCTCTCGCGACAGAGGAATGCTAAGCGTCTCAGTGCCAGTCGCATCCATCCGCGAAGTAACCATTTGATGATCATGGAACTCCTTCAACAACGTCCGGAACATCATCTCAGACGACGCAATGAACTCCTCAGCTGCTTTCTGATACAACGCTCTAAACTCAATACCGGGCTCTTCACGCCGGCCGCCGCCAGCCTTGGCAAGAGTCTGTGTTTGAGCTGGCTGGTCCTGACCGTCTTCGTCATCGCTGAATCCTCCATTGCCGTCGCTGTATTGTATCGTCAGGACTTCTGTAAGGAGTAATCGATAGAGGTTCCGGGCATTTTCGGGTAAACTCTTGAGCACGAATGCTACTCCCTCGCGGCCTCCCACGCGTCGACCCTTCTTTCCGAGTAGATTGTTGACTTCATCCACAACATTCATCTCTGCATCTAAGGGCGCAAATGTAGTGCAGTCGTGGAATACAAAGTTGAATTGATTGCGTAGACTGACATCCCACATGGTCAGAAAATTCGGTGTGTCAACTGTAGCCAAGAGATTGACATTGGGAAGCGCAGCTAGACGAGCCAATTGCGCCTGATGTGCAAGTCTTCGCAAAGGTGGCGCGTCGATCGAATTGATCAATACCGTTATTGGCGTTTTCCGTGATTGTAAAGCCGACTGTAAAAACTCGAGTGCTTCGCTGGGTGTCCCGCCGATTTTGGAGGGCACATCCTCCCCACACACAGCAGTTGCAATTGCGGTAAGTATCGCCTTGACAGATATATTCGGAGCATAGCCATTGACTATAATGATAGGTTGGTGTGACTCAGATCTGTATAACCAGTCCGCGAATCTCTGTACCAGTCCCCTCTTCGAGCCATATCCATATAAACAAATATTAAACTTCTCATCAAATTCGAAATTCCATTGAGGAAACGAGCGACGATGTATATTCAGAAGCAGCTCCTTCTCGTCGCTAAAAGGGTCGTCGTATCGGCCAAGCAACTCGAAATATTCATCGTGTGCTAGAAGTGAGACTTTGTTCAGGTTATTATTAGACGTGTTGGGTGGTCCTGGCCGATTCTGGAAGAAATATCTTTCGTGAGGTGGTATGTCTCCCTCTGGAGTCGGCGATCGTTTATTCTTTGCGCCTTTGGGTCGACCTGCTCTGCGTTTTACGGGTGGGTCAGCAGCTGGAGCCTCGCCATCTTTTTCGGTTGTCTCGATCACGCCGTTGGTTTTCGGGTTGTCTTCTTCGAGAATCTCTTCAGCAAGTTTATCTGCGCCGTCCCAGGTATCTTCATCGTCCTGCTCGAGCAGTATCTTTGCACTCTTCCTCTTGGCTGAGCGGTCGGCATTTCTAACCCTCGACGATGTAGCGGTAGCATCCTTCTTCGGCGTCGTAAATAACGATTTCGCCTTTGCCTTGTGTGTAGGTGTCTTGAGCCCAGATGCAGTCAACGTATCGACCTTTTTCGGCGTGTTGCGCGCTCGTTTCGATGGTGTCACGACGTCGCCATTCAGTCCGTGTCCATTCACTCTTAAGGCTGTATCAGGGCTGGGGGCTCGTTTCTGCCGTTTCGGAGTTGACGCCGTTGGCAAGTCATTGTTATTATCGTTGTTGTCGTGGTTTCCGTTCGGGGAATCTGCTGCTTTGCGCTTCATTGTTCAATACAAAATCAGACCTGCTTATCAAGAGAAAAAAGAAGAGATTTATTCTCGAGCGGAAGACAGCATACCATAGTTTAGACGATCCCCTTGATCAAGCAATTAGATTCCTTGGCTTGACACTTGAAAGGACGCTCACTCGGAGAAAGGCATGCGTGAAAGCTGCAAGGGAAACAAGCCGAGACCTACAGACCAGCCAATGGGAGTGCGAAATCTCAAGCCTCTATCTTTCCCGTTTGGGTCTAGTGTTTTCTCCACAAAGTATTCGCATTCATCTTATCTTCTCGAATTTAGAAAGCGAAGCGGGACAAATATCACGCAGACTGCTGTTTGCACAGGTGGCTTATATCTCATCGGTCTGGGTGTTCCTGCAAGAATTGAGGCATTTGTGGTATATGCGCGAATTCTCGAGCAATTGCATTCGCCAAAAATACAGCGATCTCGGAGCAACACAAGAAGCTATAAATCCACAAACTTAGGACTGGACATAATCTGTGTCTTTCTGACTGGGTTTTCATATTTTCATATTCAAGCTTGGACTTGCTCTATAATTGAGCAATTGACGCTACTGACAGTGAAGTCGACTCCACCAGGCGATAGGTGCGGTGAGTCATACAATCGCGAGGGAAGGTTATATCAACCTCGGACAACACTTTCTCGTCTCTTGCCCTCCACCAAAAAAGAAAGGAAGACAAAAATGGTCGTCCTCGCCAAAGCCGGACCCCTCGGTCAAGCAACAAACTCATTCATCATCGCCGCAACCCGCCGCGGCCAAATCCGCCTCTACAACATCCTCCAAGACACCACCATCCCCGAACTGAAACGCAAACACATCCCTTCCTCCGGCACATATCCCAAGGGCTTCCGCGTTTCGGGCACCCATGTCGGCGTCAAGTCCTCAAACACGAAATACCCAGATCTCGCGTTGATATCGTCTGATGAACCATGTACCGCAGCAGCAGCAGTGTTTACGACGAACAAGTTCCAGGCTGCGCCTGTGCAGGTGAGTAAATTGACACTGGAGCAGCGGAAGGGGAATGGGATTCAGTCTGTTGTTATCAATTCTGGTTGCGCGAACGCTGTTACGGGAAAGGGTGGTTTGGAGGATGCGCGGAGCATGGCTACGAAGGTGGATGAGTGTAATGGTACTTCGGAGCCGAGTACTCTCGTCATGAGCACTGGCGTCATTGGACAACGGTACACCTCCTTCAGATCGTCTTTTTTGTCTGATATCATGCTAATGGTCGGAAAGACTCCCCATTTCCAAAATCCTCGAGAAAATCCCAACCGCCCACTCCAATCTCGCCAACACGCACAACGCCTGGCTCGCCACAGCCCGCGCCATCTGCACAACCGATACATTCCCCAAACTCATCTCCCAGACCTTCACCCTGCCCTCCTCACCTGGAATCACTTATAGTCTTGCCGGCATGACCAAAGGCGCCGGCATGATCCACCCAAATATGGCCACATTACTCGGCGTGCTATGTACAGACGCACCAGTCGACGCCTCCGCCATGAAACCATTATTACTGCACGCCGTCTCCCGCTCCTTCAATTCCATCTCCATCGATGGCGACACAAGCACAAACGACACAATCGCATTCCTCGCCAATGGCGCCGCTGGCGGTAAGCCCGTTAGTGCTACAACATCAGCCGATTACGCCGCACTACAAAAAGTGCTCACTTCATTCGCGCAATCACTCTCTCAACTCGTCGTACGCGACGGCGAGGGTGCAACGAAGTTCGTGACTGTCCGAGTCCAGAACTCGCCATGCTACGACTCAGCACGCCGGATTGCGTCCACAATTGCGCGGTCACCCCTCGTCAAGACCGCGCTTTACGGCCGAGATGCGAATTGGGGCCGTATCCTGTGCGCAGTCGGATACGCAAATGGCGTCACTGAGGGCACCGTCGTCCCGGAACGTACGAGCGTAAGTTTCAAGCCCGTCGATGGGTCACCCATTCTAAGGCTATTGGTGAACGGTGAGCCCGAGGTGGTTGATGAGGAGCGCGCAAGCGCCATATTGCAGCATGAGGATTTGGAGATCATTGTTGATCTTGGTGGTGGTGAGAAGGGTGAGAAGGGACTTGGAGGGGAGGAGGCCGTGTATTGGTTCTGTGATTTTAGTCATGAGTATGTTACTATTAATGGTGACTACAGAACCTGATCATTGCCAACCTGATCTAGGGTTTCTTGGGGTACATAGCATCTTGAATTATATGATATGTATATTGATTCATTTCTTATATCTTCCATTCCTACTTAGGTAACCAAATACATAATACACCGGCAAACATATAACAGTCCATATCACATACTGTACAGCTACGACCAATACATTCCCAATGCACAGCAAACAGCAACACCATAAAGATGATTGATTTCAACGGAGTCGACACTTTTCGGCTTTTCAGCCCAACCAAAGTAATATGCCAATCATATCATAACCGCAGGTAAAAACGAAATGCTATGACTTGTTTTATTGTATATTTAAACAGAAACAGAATGTTAAGTCTTTAGTGTTGACAGAACAAAGATGGATAAAAGGAAAGAAATTCAAACAACCTTGTTGATCCCATATAACGTAAAAGGGAAAGTTGTGAGATTTCTGTTTAGTTGCCTGGGACGAGACCACGGAGGCCTGCGCCAAAGTCACTTTCTCGGGCAGCGATTTCAAAGTAGCCATAGATGATACTATAAAATATTAGCACGGTAAGTCATTCTATGAGATAAGGGTAAAACTTACGTAACGGCAAGCAAAATACCAGTACCGCTGCCTAGAGCACCGAGGAGATCGGAAGCAACAGACAGAGCACCAATGCAGGCACCACCGAAAGCGGCAGCAGTAGGAATGACACGCTTGAGTTCACGGTACATGCTCTGCTCACGGTGACCGGCCATGACCAAACCCTGGTCCTTGAGCTGTTTAGCAACGTCACGAGGAGCGGAGCCAGAAACCTCAATCCAGGTCTTGGAGAAGAGAGCGCAAGCAACAAGCATAAAGGCAATGTAGACAGCGGTGTGGACAGGGTCCAAGAGAGCTTCCTTGAAGTTGAGAGGAGGAGACATGTAGTAAGCGATACCGGAGGCAGCGTAGAGCTGAGCAGATCCCTCGCGAGGCTCCCAGACACCCAAAAGACGGACCAAAAGGTTGTCAGAGAAACGAGAGTAGAGCATCTGGCTGATCAAGAAGACGTTGGAGCAGAGAGCCGACTGGAGCATGATAGGCATGTTGGAGGTGTAGAACAAACGGATGGGGTAAGATCCGCGCATACCACGCTGGCGGGAAGACTTGACGGGGATCTCAACACGGAATCCCTGGAGATAAATCACAGCGGCGAAAACCAAGAGGGTGGCCAAAAGGTTCATGACGTTGGGAAGGTTCTGGCGGTAGAAAGCCTCCTGCAAAGCACGCTGCTTGTCGGGCCAGGTCAAGAGCAAGTGGAAGAGAGCAATGATGGCACCCTCGAATTCGGGACCACGACCGGTGTTGATGGTGGTGGGGGAGAAGGCCTTCCAGACGATGGACTCGCAGATGTTGGTGGCAATGAAGAGGGAGATACCACTTCCAAGACCGTATCCTTTCTGGAGCAATTCGTCGAGAAGAATGACAACGAGACCAGCGACGACTAACTGGACGATCAAAAGAACGCAGATACCGGCACCGAGGTCACTGGGCTGACCATAGAGACCAGTAAGAACGTAAACGCAGGCTTGGCCGAAGGACAAGATGATGGCAAAGAGTTTCTGGGCGGTCTGGTACAATTCACGGTCGGTCTTGAGGTCAAGGTTGACGTCGATGAGGTGGGTTCCGGCGAGGAGCTATCACAACAGTCAGCGCATGCTCTGTCAATTGAGCGAATTCAGACAAAAACATACCTGGAAAACCATTCCAGAAGAGATAATGGGCGTGATACCCAATTCCATCAGTGTACCACGGTTGCTGGCCAGCATCATACGGAGCCAGTACAGAGGATCGGAAGTGTCAGATGACACGATACCGTACAAGGGCATTTGGCTCATAACCAAGAATATCAACAAGGTCAACTATGAAGAAACAGTCAGAACCGATACAATTGAAATGCGGTAGACAAGACATACCCCAGTCCACATGAGCTTCTGGTTGAAAGGCACCTTGTTGGTCTCGGGGGCGGCCACCTCCGGAAGGAGGGGCGTGAAAGGTTTGATCAAATCGAGGAAGCGTACTGCTGAGATGTTAGCGATCAATTGGTGAAAATAATGCGCGCACGACTCCAAAGTATGAGTGGTCGCGTGCAGAGGGTTGGGAACTCACGTCCGCTCATGGCGACGATTGTGCTGTCAACAGGGGAATTAAATGATTATAAGAGAAACCTGTACTTCAATCCCAGCAGAAAGAGTGAGAACTGGTATCGACCAGGGGGAAGAAGAGAAAAAAGGAAACTATACGAAAGGAGGGATTGAAGGAGGAGGATAGATATAGGTAGGTAGCAAAGGGATTGTTCAGGAAGGAGAGGTGGAAGTGTGTCTCGCTGGCAAGTTCGCCGGGGGCTGCGCTATGCCGCGTTGAGCACTCGCTGCCCTCCCCGCGGAGCCGCTAGCAGCTGCGATGCGCCAATCAGCGCACGCGAACAAGAGGACACCTCACGTTTTATATCGATGACTGAAGATTAAGGCATCGAAAGATATAAGCTTATTCTGTCCATGTAGTTGCTGAGCTAAAGAGATGACTCATATAAAGATACCAATCCATGCTTAATCCAATCCATTGCTCTGTTTCTCAGAATATCCATTAGATTCTGTTGACACCTTCACGTCTTTGCCGTCATGTCCATTACCATCATACTTCTCCGGCCTTTGAGGAACAAGCAACAAGCTGAGCCGAGTCAACAACGCCGTATCACCACTGCCAACCCATTGGACAACATAATACAACCCCCAGCCCCAAAGCCATATCCCGCCTGCCGTGAGCGTAGTGACGCACAAGGTCGGAATAAGAATCAATGAGCCCAAGCCCATACAAAAGAGCGTAACCATCAATGCACCGAGGACACCCAAAATGAGAGTAGCTACCAGACTGAAGATGAATATGCCGGCGGTAAGGAAAATGAAGAGGAGGAGCGGGATGCCTGAGAATGCGAGTTGTGATAGCAGTAGCGTCGCGAGGATTGGACGTGATCGAGCAAATACCACCGACTTCTGCTTTATTTGTTCCTGAGTCTCAGGCGGTATGTTTTTATTGATTGATGTGCTGATCTGGGTCCATGTTGACTGTGATATCGTTGCCAGTCTTGACCTGGTGGTGGTGGACATGATATTGTTCTGTGACGCTTCCGTTGACATGCTGTTCTCGCTTATCGCTAGATATGCGGGACTTTGATATATAAAAACAAATTAGATTAACCAAAAGTGATATTATATATCAATAAGACATTATAGAGTCCGATAGTGATATATTGAGATTCTGAAGATCCATGTGAGGAGAAAGTTGGAGATGATTCCGTTTGGTTTCCAAGGTTGTCTACTCCAATAGAATTCCGTCATTGTCACATGCCGATATCATTATCAAAGACTCGATAAGAATTCCGCTTATTTGGTATTTAAGCTTATATTTAAATGATTGCAAGAATTATTGGGATCAAATTTTATCTGAATTGGGAGGAACCAGTACGGCTTGAACGATAACATTGCGTATATGAAAGACAACGCTTCTCAATACTAAACAAAACACTCATCATGCATGCAAATATGCAATATGCTGTCTATCATGTATGCTGCTCTCCCCATGCAACCCAGCGCCGAACACAATCATCCACACTCTTCAAAGCATCCTTCGTAGCATTAAACTCAAACCATTCCCTATGCTCTTTGTTACATTGAGCACATGGACCCTCGCCCTTTACCCGCTGATCAGCCAGTTCAATATGTATCAATCTCTCAACACGGTGGACATGAGGAACCCGTCGGCCGTGTCCTTGGGAATGCCCACTATCTGGTCTCCTAGCCGGAGACGGGGATGGCGATGAATTTGTATAGGGATAGTAGCGGATCAATGTGAGGTTGTGCGAGCATTGTTTTGACCATTCATTCAGCCGGCGGTGGACATTGCTTGTACGTCCGATCTTAAGACGAATGGTGCCTGGTTGACTTGCAGATCCTTTGGAGCGAGGGTCAATCGACTGCGCGGCACGGAGAGCATCGATTGTCCGACGAGAATGATTCGGTCGACCCGGAGGTGGTAGTAAACTCAATGCGATATCTGCGGGCGGAGCTTCTACTGAATCAGGTTTCTGAGTCGTTATCCAGAAAATGTAAATATAGCCTTCATCATCTGCGCTCGAAATTGGTTTCGATAGCTCAGTCAGCAAAAGTGCCGTAGTCTGAGGGCTGAGATGGTCCGGTATTAAAGACAACAATGGGCGAGTTTGTGATGAATGTGAGTTGGGTGTGTTCGGAAGTGAAGGCCTGGTTGGTGTTCCTAAGTATTGGGATCGGTCGCTCCGTGGCGTCCCTTGCAGAGGAGTCTCTGACCACCGCCGTGGTGTAACTGGAGCTGACCTTTGTTGGATGGTTGTTAACTCCCTTGATCGGGGATCTCGAACAAAAACAGGCCGTTGTGGAGTTGTCGGAGGACGAGAAACTACGGGCTTTTCGTGTGAACATCCATTTGAGCTTGACACTCGTTTTGCTGCTGGCATAGTTTCAGAGTCATCCACTAGTGTAAAACAGCAGAATGAGTTTTGCTGCGTTTGTCTTCTCTCAGGCTTAGAGTTCCTGTCAGACTGCATCCTCTGATTTCTGGCACTACGATCAGTATGTCTGCGTTGTTGCCGTTGACCGTCGTTGACCTCGAGAATCCCCAATCTCTCCACCAAGCTATCAATGCTCGTTTTTCTAGCGACAGCCGCGATCTGTGCTTGCTTTCTCTGGACTGAATTATCGGCTGGCTGTGGGGCTTGGTTCTTATGCTGCCAGCAGTAGAAAACAGTCGGATCAAGTTGCTGCTGGCCTTTCAGCATTGCAACGACTCCTTTCGGAGCAGTGGAGGCAGCCAATACGCGACGACATGGCTTTCCATTCACAGTGATACCTCGACATGTTGATGCTGGGTTTCGCGAGTCAGAGCGAGGCAGTATTGACTCTGGTGTGTTGGGAAACTGTGGCATGCCAACAATCGAGCGTGATGTCGTTTAAAATTGGTTTTGACACCTCTGTAGCTTTATCGTATCGGCAATAGTATCAAAATACAAATGAATACCTAGATATGTTCTGAATTGTTGAGATATCACGATCTGAGTATCGTCTTCAAATAGTACAAGCGGTGTACGTCAGGTTGACTCTAGACCAACTAGTGTAAGCATACTTAAACCAATCATTTGAACAACCTGGACATCAGATGAATATGGCAGCGTTTAGATCGATAGCCAGTCAGACATTGAAACAAGCTAGGCTGTGTGCTGCCTGTTCAAGTTGGCGATACCACGCACCGCCACAGTCAGGTGGGAAGCATTCTCGGTAATGTGGCTGTACCGGTGCATCGGCGCGTAAGCCGTCATCTTGTAACTCGAGACGTCGACGACTGATATGCTCAGAACTGATTTAAGGAAGTTTGAGAGCATTTGATCATAGCTGCGGAATTAGAGCAACATTGCAGTTGATCAGAGGAGAACGGTGGTTGTAAGGTCCAAGGTCGACGATCGGCCGGCCCTGAGTTTCCGCCTAAACAAGTATTCGCATCGAGCTCTTTCTTCCCGGACAACCACCACCATGACTCCGGCTCTCACACTAGAGAGCCTCTCCAATGCTCTCGCAACACCGGCTCAATTAACAAGCTCGTCTTCTTCTCTAGATGGTATACCATCAGACCTAGAATCCTCGATTCGCTTTGCAGGTGCGCTGCTCACGCAAGCAGCGGGTGTACTGCTCCGACTACCTCAGGATGTGATTACTCAAGCAATCGTGATCTTTACGCGATTTTGGATTGGTCCTGATGGTGGAAGCTTTGCGATACATTCTGCAAAGGTGAATCTCTGAAACCGCCAGCTATCGAATCAAAGTCTAACGTTTACAGGACGTATCTGCAGCTTCCCTATATCTAATAGCCAAGCTATCTTTCCATCCCACGTCGCCTCGCTCCGTTCTCAACGTCTACAACTACCTCTTATCGATACAAGCGTCACCTCTATGGTTCGTCAACCCCTCCGGCGTCGACGGAAAACCGAAGCCAGAGACCTATTACCTTTCCGAGGGAGGCTATCAGTCCCAGCGGTTGGTGCTTCTCAAAACAGAGACGATAATCCTTCGTACGCTCGGTTTTAATACTCACGTCGTTATTCCGCATACGATCGCGCTTACGTACCTACAAACCATCAATGCGGCGTCGAGTGCACTCGGTAAACGAGTTTTTGAACATCTGAATGCGTCGCTTTTATCGCCGCAGCTACTTTATGTAACGCATCAGCCTAATGCTTTAGCTGTTTCTGCTATTTACCTTGCCGCGAGGGAAGTTGGTGTAAAGCTGGCGGAAGACGAATGGTGGGAGGTATTTGATGTTGATCGCGAGGAGCTGGGTTTTTTGGTGGTTGCGATGAACAGTATGGAAGGATTCGCAAAGGCAGAGAAGGAAGCTTGGAAGGGAAGGAACATACCTTTGGTTGTGGAGGATGTTGCAAAGGAACTTCAGCAACGACGGTCACAAGAAGGCGAATGAGTCAACTTATCGCCGCTTGAATCATGATAATGCCGACATTTGTTGGATCGTTCACGAATGCTCGTCAGATAGAGCCCATCGGTCGGCTTCAGCTCGGCTTGCCGAAAATAAGCTCAGAATGACCACCAAGAGGCACATCGTCGACCTGCTATCCTCGACGAGCTTATACCGCAAGTTCGCGACACTGCAAGACCAAGGACGGATGATCGTCGCTAGCCTGGCCGTGACGTAAAGTGACAGAAATTCAGCATAAGAGCCATTACACATGTATTTATGGCACTTGCTTGCATGTAGCGGACGGCTGATATTTGGAAACGTGATCGATGCATGTGACATCCATCTCATTCTTGGTCAGCTGACCTGCAGCACGGGTTGTTACTAAGAGGCAGACAAGTCCAAATACCAAAGATTTATTGTACGTTCATGCTATATCTGTTCTTTCTAGAAAAATAGGTGTACATAGTTGAAGCTCTTGGGCTGAGCCAATAACAGAGGCGCATCCTGTAGGCACCCGTTAGACCGCCTAGCCAGCCCGAGCCATGATCCCCGACCCCTCACGAGGTCCATTCACCATTCATCATCTGCTTACTTCTCCATTACATCAACTCGTTTTCATTCATTCAACGATCTCATCATCACCTATACCCAACACAGGAAACCTGTATACGACCATCAAACCGATACAAACCTGCAACACCGCCGCCCGATAGTGACCTTACCCCGCATTTTCGCGATAACGGTCGATACGCCGTCGCCATCTCTAAGACAAAACAAGACAAGACAAAATGTCCAAAAACCTCATCCACCAAACCTGGTCCACATGGCGCGACTGGATCACCCCCGTAACGCATACATCCACATTCCGCGAAACCGGCAAAATCACACCAGAGGAGTTCGTCGCTGCCGGCGATTATCTCGTCTTCAAGTTCCCCTCGTGGCAATGGGCGGATGCATCGACGCCGGCTCAACGAGTACCCTTTTTACCGCCCGGAAAACAGTATCTGGTAACTCGTGGAGTGCCGTGTCATCGACGACTGAATGATAATTTTGCCGGTGATTTGCAGGAGGATGTGATTATCAAGGATATGCTTCGCGCGGGACCGGGTGGTGACGGCGATGATGATGGGTGGTTGCAGACGGGTGGGAAGAGAGAGTATGCCGATACGCAGGAAGCAAAGAGGAAGGATGTCAGGACTGTTGATGAGGCGGGCAATGTCAGTGAGCAGGGCGAAGATGAGGATGAGATTCCAGATATGGAGGATGACGATGACGACGAGGAGGCTATTATTCGCGATCCTTCTTCAGGACAGTCGGGGACCACAGCGTAGGTCTTTTTTATCTGCCAGTATGAAAACGAAAGCATACTAACGACGACTCGATAGACCCCTGCGAACATATAATCTCTACATCACATACGCCAACTACTACCGCACTCCCCGACTTTACCTATCAGGCTACCTCTCCCCCTCTGAACCACTACCCCCACACCTAATGATGGAAGACATCGTCGGCGACTACAAAGATAAGACAGTCACATTAGAAGATTTCCCCTGGTTCGACACCAGCGTACCCATGGCCACGGTGCACCCATGCCAACACGCCTCGGTCATGAAAATCCTCCTAGACCGAGCCGATGCAGCCCTCAAGATCCGCCGGCAGAAACTTAAAAAGGCTCGTTCCGCCGAAGAGGCAACAAACATTAAACTTGACAGTGGTCTCGAAGGACTAGTTGACGACACAAACAACTTGTCTCTCGCCGACAGACAACGCAAACTCCAAGACGGAAGTTCAGCGACCAACAACAACGCAATGATGGGCGATGAATGGGAAGTACTTCAAAACGACGGCAATCAGTCGGAAGAAGACGAGTTTCAGGCTGCGATTCGCGTGGATCAGTATTTGGTTGTGTTTTTGAAATTTATTTCGAGTGTTACGCCGGGTATAGAGCATGATTTTACGATGGGTGTTTAGTTTAGATGCTTGCTTTGATTTTTCATGGGAGTTGCTTCCAAGTTTTGTATGTGCATTTGGTTTTAGCAAGTCAGAATGATATGAATACAACCATGAACACTATTCTCTATTAGAATATAGCTTGAGATAGAAGCCCTAAATCTGTCATTGACAAATACTGTTAACTATGTATGTCAACATCGAAACGAAAATAAATGTGTAGTCTAAGCAAGCCATAAAGAGATCGAAGAAGCGAAGTAATAATGACAAAATAACAAAACAGTCTTGTCTCATAGAAGCAGAATTATCAAAAGAAGAAAAGAAGTTCCGTAAATCCTAGCTTTTTTACTCATCACTCAACCCAGGCACACCCTCACCCTCGCCCTTGCCTTCACCCTTTGACTGAGACGCAAGCACCATCTTCAACGCCTCAATCTCCTCAGGCGTAAGTTTGAATGGATCGGTGGTAGGAGTTCCATTGTTAGGACCCTCTTTTTCTTTCTTCTCCGCCTCAACGTTCTGCGTCTGGGTATCGAGGGGCGCAACGGCTGCAGCAGGAGCGGATTCCTTGCTGGCGGGGGCAGCAGGTGTAGAGGGTTTGGAGGGGGGAAGGTTTGCTTCGCTGGGCTGGACGGCGGAGCTGGAGATGGGTGCCGTTGTGCCGGAGGTGTTGACGGGGTCGATTTGATCGGTTAGAGAGCGGCCGCCAAGGAATTTGGAGAGTTCGGAGTTGGAGCTGGAGGAGTCGTCGTTCTTGGGTGCTGGTGCTGGGGCGGGTGCTGGAGCTGGAGCCGGGGCAGGAGCAGGAGCAGGTCTGGGAGCAGGTGCTGGGCCAGCTTTCTTGTCGTCGTCGTCCTTGTCATTGTCCTTGCCATCCTTGGGTGCTGTTGGGGGAAGAGCATCTGGATCAGTGGACTGGGTGTTGAAGGAGCTCTGGCTGCCGGAGCTCTCGCCATTGAGGAGCTTGCTGGTCTAGTACGTGTTAGTGAAATCCCTGATGATAACGAGAGAAAGAAAGTAGAACTCACGCTATCCAGGGTCATCTTAGCAACCTCTCCAACTTCCTCGACAAGACCTCTCTTGCGCAGCTATACATTCATATCAGCACCACCCCTTCTTTTCATTCAAGACCGAATTAGTGAGGGAACTTACACCACCAAGAACATCCTTAACAATCTTCTCAACCTTGTCCAACAAACCCTCATTCCCCATCGACGACCCACTCATACCCTGCGACGATGAGCCTCCAGGCGCCGGAGCAGCTTGTCCTCCAGGAGCAGGCGCAGGACCAGCCGTCAAGCCCGAGGCAGGATCCTGGGTTAGAGGAGCAGCGAGAATGGTCGTTGCAGGCCCGAAGGCGAGGAGAACTGTGAGTGCGGTTGTGTACTTCATTTTGGCGTGACTTTTGAAGAGATATAGCAAACTAAGTGTCAAAACAGGAAAGAGAAAAGAGTGACTGATAGTTGGACTTTGAAGAAAAGAATGGCTGTTCGCTTGTCTGCTTGAATGCTTGATTGATATTGACACAGAACCCAAGGAAAAGGGATCCTGTCAGCCCTTTTATGTCCCCAACGACTTAGGACTCATTGCGGATTTGCCTTTCGTCGTGATGGACAAAATATCGTCCCAAAAAGGGCAGAAGCATCATAGCGACAGGTACCGTGCTGATAGCAATTCATCCAAATGGGCCATGCAAGGCAGCATGGAATACGATGGTCGATCGTGATTTGGTTTGAATTACAAGCCTCTAAAGCCAACCGATCACTATGTGGCTTTCTTGCCTGTATGATGCTACAAGACTGATCCCCAGCGTCATGCTTAATCAATAGTGTGGATGTCAATAACAGAAATAATGCATTTAACTAACTTGACTCGTATTAATTGGTAGCTTGGACGGTGATATCATTATAATAATACAGTTCGGATGTAAGGGGTGGTCGATGTACTTTGCCCTAATGCAGGGGAAAGACATTCAAGTTTTCCTCGCTTTACTCTTCCGTTTCAGACTTTTGACGGATTAGATTGATCACTTTAAATGGATATCATATTGCTCATCGTCTTCAGAGACCCTCATCAGGGACACATCAATCTCGAGTATAAAGGAAAATTTCCAACACGGCATCACATACATAACAAGATCCTGGTATCATGAATAGAAAGTGGTACAATGCCGGAACATGCATGCAAATTTGCCAAATATAAAATTACATCACCAAGAGTGCATGATATACCCATCCAACCTCATGATGTAGCATGCAGTATGAGAACTACTGCTCTGGTGATAAAAGTGGCCAAATCGACCCGCTTCAGTCGGCTGGTAAAGATATGGGTATAATGCAGAGAAATATTAATGCAAAGCCAGCTTAGCATTGTCCAAAAGCAGTGCCAAAATTAGTCGAAGGCTTCAATTTCAATTCGGGATCTGGTTCGTCGCCGCCAGCGGTGTCATCCTCCGAATCCACTTCTTCGTCTGTAGCGAATGACCCCCCAATCGCCTTTTTAGCCTCATCAAGAAGTTTTTGGTCTAGCTGTAAGAGAAAAGAACTGTCCGTTCCTTCGTTATTTTCTAATGTGAGAGGTCCCTTTAAGGCTGGGTCTTCGTCGACATCCATAACGGGAAAGTAAGAATCTCCACTTTCGATCGGTTGCTTTGTCACGACAGGTGCTAATGGAGCCTCTTCTTCTTCCATCTCTGTCTGATCGAATGTTATTTCAGTTGGCGATAGATTGCTGGCCTCGGTTTCTGTGCCAAGGATTGCCATCGGCGTGTGGCCGGCGTTTCTTACAAGATTCTCATCAGGCGGTCCAAGATCAGACAGCTTCAATTTGAGAGGCGATTTCCCCTCTGCTGGTTTGGACGTATCAGGTTCGTCTTTCGTGGGGGATGATGTTGGCGAGACGGAGGTCGGAGGTGTCATAACCTTGGCGACCACATCTGGCGGAAGCGCCGTCGATTTCAAGGTGATACCATCGAGTTGACTGTCAACTTTCTCAATCGGGACCGGCATGCTAATCTGGCCCGTTCGATCAAACAATTGAGGTGAAAGTGCGGCGTCGAGCGAAGTACGAAAACCAAAGCCATTCGCTTCAGTTGGTGCCAAATACAATGGCGACTTCATATTAAAATCATCTTCTCCAGGGAAAACACGGGTTGGTCGGCGTGAGCCCGGGAGAGGCCCTTCCCAGACATGGTGTTCTTGTGAACCGTCGGTAGTATTCGGAAATCCGTTCGGTTGCCATAAGCCGGTGCTGCTTACTCCGCCGCCCTTGAGACTAAAGCTTGGTTGGAATTGGCTCGTATATGATCGAACATTGCTTCCTCCCGCGGCAGCTTCCAGCTCTGCAATCCTCGACTTGAGCAACGACCGTTCTATTTCCCATAGCTTTCGTTCTTCCGCAAATAGTAATCGCTCACGTTCGAAATGTAATCGCTGGCTCTCTAATAGAGATCGCGACTGGTCGACATAAACAGCCAGTTCTCTGTATGCATTTTCTTTCGATGCCTTGTTGGCTGCACGAGCGGCTTGGTAGGCTGAGTCTAGGTAGGGATTGCTGGACGCAACGGATCGTGCACGGCGTACAGGAACGAGTGGGTGTGAGAAGCGGACTTCTTTAAACGAGGCCGAATGACTGTCCTGGCTCAGCGGACTCTTAAACGAAGGCGGCGACATTTTCGTTTGCTTTATATTCTGATATTGTTGTGATGACAAACTGCTCTCTTGTTTCAAACTGTCCCGCAGTCTGAGAAGCTGAATCGAATGATATAGGATATTCCAGAAGATGGTAAAGACGAAAGTAAATTTAACCTCGGGGATTTGTGACTGTAGCGCTGTAAATTAGTTGATAAACCGATAATAGACCGCTAATTAGTGGATACACTGGATAGTGCGTGCGCTGTTATGGGCTCCGCAAGATGGACGCATGTGCGCTCGAAGGATTGTAGGCAGTTCACTGCAAACGACAATTCTGGAAGATTTTGTTGAACCCAAGTCCACTGATCCGAAGCTGCGTACCGTGTTTGGCACTGATGATAACTCCTTACGAATGACGAGCGATCTGAAAATGATGGGCGATCCTTCGGTGAGAGATGTTTGCAACGCAGGTCAAACCGTCAAGTTTAGTCAGGAAAAATCGGGGACCGAGACCCGCTTTTGAAGCTCACGAGATCCACTCCAGGCACACAAGCCTGCGATTGAGAAGATTTGTTCCAAAAGTTCAAGAAGAGAGCGGTTGAGGGATACGGTAGTTGAAGGGACCACACATGAACGAGGGTCGAATGGTGCCTGATCATTGATGGCCTTGGGTTGGGTCGCTATGATCGATCCGGGGTCGATTTGTGGTGGATTGGTGCGAGGTGCAGCAGCTGTACCTGTTCGCGTCTCCGATGGCTCGATGGCTCGCAATGAGGAGGGTATATATCAGCGTCGTTGGATTCTTTTTTTGTTCTTTCGCTCTGTTGTCTCTAAATAGAATGACAGGTTGGCCAGTGTATGGGTGGTCCCTGATCAGTCCGTGAGAGTCAGTCAATGGTCAACTGTCATCCCGACCGAGGTGTGGGGAAGCTCACTGATTCAGACGGACTCAGGCACAACGTGGCACGTCACACAGTTGTGCCCAGTCCCTGGATGAGGAGAGTAGAAGGCGAAGTAGATTCCGGTACAGAATACAGCTGACAGAATTCAGATATATCAGAGAGCAAGAGAGAAAAGCCCAAGAGAGAGATTATCCTCTTGGTCAAGGGAAAGAAGGAGGGCAGCCACACATGTGACTTGTTACGTCATTTCTGGGGATCGCCTATAACCCTAGTATCATAGGACTATCACTCGGTTGATCCATGGCCATCTGCATGGATTTCATGACACGACCTCGGAATGGCCGCTTATATCCATGTATATATGTATTATATTCCCTCTCGATTCATGGTCAAGTAATGGCCCGGGTCTGTCTGGCTCATGCTAGATGCAAGACCACCTAGCACTTGAGTAGTATTGAGTATTGTACCTATATTTCGGCGCAGAAATACAACCCGAGTATTTATCGTCGACGCAAGTCATCACCACCTCCCGAATCGATTTGACAATAACGGACCTATAGTATATCCCCGGATGTCTTAGGCTAAGTGACATGGGGTTTGACATCATACAATGTGTACATATGTCGATCTGCGGAGTTGACCTGGAGAGACCCTCTGCATTAGTTTGACTGTTCTAGAAGCTGATTGACATTGTCCGTCATAGCCCAAAGGAGTCGACGCTCTCTTTAGTGAAGAAAGCAGCTAATATGTCATAGATTATGCTCTAGCCCTATTGAAAGAATCCTATCGTCAACTCGATCGGACGTACCTGATAGATACCTATTTATGTTACGCTCGCGCCTCCATACAAATCATTCCTCGAAACACTGAACCCTGCATGATGAGCAGCTACTGGAAAACACTACACGAGACCAATAGAACGGCCAACTACTTTATAAGTAGAGAGCCAATCCTAGTAACCCTTGGAACACCTAGATAAAAAGATAGTCACAAAGCCGGCACATATTCGTCATCCTGATCATCACATCGTTGTAAAATAGATCAAGAACAATATCAGATCAACCATTGCTTTCATCTGGATTTAAGAATTCATCCGAACCTTGGAAGGCATGACTTCCGGGGCTTTATGATATACAATTGTACATATTGACTAACGTCTTTTGAAGGTTTGCCCTAGCTGATCATGACCCTCCTTAGATACGGGATGAACGACAGCAATTCTCCGGTTCAAGAGCGTGCAAAGTTGATTTGTTTACACTCTGGGTTGAGCGGGGGACATCATTGGATGGGTTGAGTTCGAAGAAATTGGCAGGTTTTAGAGACATGACAAACTTTTCCACTGGCATGACGGGGAAATCTGGAGACAGTTTCACATCAGTATCAATATAAATCAGCAATTTGAGTCTGGTCCCTTGGCTTACCTTCAGGTCGGGTGACGTGCGTGACTCCGAAGGAGTGCCAGAGAACAACATCCTCGTTTTTGACGTTCTCATCTCGTTTCGCCCAGATGGCAAGACCAGTATCCTCCCGACTCTGGTTAGTGAACTCACCCGAAGCCCACAGCTCATCGTCCTGATACTTAGTAACCCAAATAGCCTTGGAAGTGAAAATTCCGCGACGAAAGTTAAAAGTATTGGGGCCCATCATCAGCATTTGACTCGGAACGTGATGAAGTTTGTAGCCATGAGGCTTTCCCGAAACGGCGTTCGTTCGCGCTTCGTTGATGATTTTGAACGTGCGGTTCTTGTTGATATCAAGCTCGTATCCACCAGGCCTATCGATCGGTGTTGTGTTTACTCTGAACGCACAACCGTGAGGGTCAAGGTCTGGTTCGTTGATCACGGGATGACATTCGTCATAAGCGATGGTGTTTGCGCTGTCACCGTCTAGGATGGGATCTACTCGAGCACAGAAAATATGCTGATGGTTGACGGCCAAAACTCCCGGCGCAACGACCGTGCCCCAGGGCACCTGAAGTCCCTGACGGATAGGCATTGTAGATACAATACCGGTGGCTCGAACTTCGACGTGGAGATTGGCGGCTTGGTCCAGTACAAACGCCAGGATGTACTCGTAGTTGGCGACAGTTGCTGTGCATTGAACAACGAGCTGCCTGTTCCTCACAACCGAAGACTTGAAACTCCTGAAGTTGGTGTGCTTCCACCCGATACCGTCGTCGATTTCATGCATGCAGACTACATTGGGCATCACCACGGGCTCACCGGATCCCGTGACTCGTACACCACTAAAGTAAGCAATGTGGCCGAGACAGTCGCACCCGAGACTGAGGCTGTTGGATGTGAGTCCGAAACCAGAGTCACCCAAGTCAAATGCCTGCTTTCGGTGGTAAGGTGATCGAGGATCGCCGTAAGGAACCGTCATTTCGCTCATGGAAACTCGGTAGAATAGTGGACGACCATCGTACTGCACGTCGTGGAGGACGGGGCCCTCACGCAAGGTCCAGCCCAGCTGGAAAGACCATTTCTGCCACTCAACGCGGCGACCCAAAACTTTGAACGAGGGACCCTCTGGCTGGATGACTTGAAGAGGCTTCAGGTCTTTTCGGAAGGCATCTTCACCCATGATGCTTGCACTGTACTCCACGGGCTGAACGGGGTTCCATGGTTGAGTTTCGGGGTCCAGTTCGTCGCCGGCTCCCATGGGAAGCCTTGTTAGCTCAACAAGCTCCAGAGTGTGTGCGTCGAAGATGGGGGCGAGCGGGAGTGGAAGTGAGTAGTGGTTGGCCTCGGGATCGTCGTTCAAGGCGAGGTACATATAGCATTGGAAGAGCCGTCGGCGCTCGTTCGCATCATCAGTTCCAAAGGCCCACGGATCGTTCAGAATGCGAGCACTATGGGGATGTCAAAGGTGAAGTGAATAAAGTAGTCCGGAAGTCACTTACTTTGGAGGAAGCTTCAACTTTGCAATCTCGGCTTTGACCTGGGGATGGTTGTTGCAAGCTTCGTTGACAAGCTCAAACTCCTCCCAATCGACTGGGCCTTGAGAGTCGGGGGCATCGTATTTCTTCTCTACTTGTCGTGTCGTAATGTTCACAATAGCAATCAAGAGAGATGGACTCCTTCTGCGGTGGTAATATACCCGGGCCTTGCGGTTGGGCGCCGGTCCCTTATGGTGCAGGTGCTGGAGAGTGACGGCTTTTGGGGGCTCAGCAAGATCAATGACTTTGAATCTGATTTCGGTTGCCGTGCACTTGATATCCTCCAGGAGTGTCTGGGCTGCTGTGTGTACCTCCTCCACCGTCAATGGGTCTAGCGGGTGAGCAGCCGACTTAGAAGCAGACATCTTGAGTGACGATCTTCGAATTTTCGAAGCAAATGATCAGATATCTTCTTGGAACTGTTGCATTCTGACATCTCTCCGGTTTCTCGTGCCTTGTTCTCGTCTTATACTTGATCCTGACGAGATGTCGCTGCTGAGAGGGCCAGGCTTAGGGCTAGTGGTATGTGGGCCCGGTTTAGATCCTTACCACAAACGGACATAATCCCAGCTACAAAGGGTGCCAGTGCGAAAATTGGGGAAGAGACATTTCTAATGTGTATGAGAAACAAAACCTTCTCCGCACCTGGGAGGTAAATGTAATCAAATCACTACCATTTTTGAGATTCGGATGAACACAATGTGGCCTTCCCTGCCGATTTCAGTAGTGCCATCAGCTGGTCCGAGGCCTTCGCCTCGCTTGAATCATGGGGAAAGGAATAACGCTACTCTACATATATATGCCAACGTATAAGAAGCCCGAGGTCACCTCTTGAGTGACGAAAACGATTCGATAAATTATCTTAGTACCAGAACAGGAACTGAACCAGGGTTAGGGTTGCAAAGATGCCTGATTTCAAGGGACTCGACTTGACTGGCAAAACTGCCATCGTCACTGGTGCTTCGAGGTATGTGTTCTGCTTTTCTCGAGATACGTCTCCGAGGCTTGACACTTATCGTGATAGGGGAATTGGTGCTGCTATCGCCATCCAGCTAGGTCGACGTGGCGCCAGCGTAGTGGTCAACTACACCAGCGACAAGAGCAAGCAACGCGCCGCCGAGGTCGCAAAGGAGATTGAGGCGGCCGGCTCGCGAGCAACAGTTTGCCAAGCAAGTGTAGCAGACGTGAAACAACTTCCTAAGATTGTCGACGCCGCGTTGCAACTAAGCCAGAGCGGGAAGATTGAGATCTTGATCCATAAGTCCGACTTCCTTTTTGTCTTGGCTGCATCCTGTGACTAACGAAAGTAAAGTGCCGCCTTGGGAGTGGACGCAAACCTCGACGAAGTCTCGGAAGAACTGTTCCAGACACACTTCGACACCAACGTTAAGGGACCCATCTTCCTCACGAAGGCAGTGATCCCGCATATTGCCAACGGTGGCCGCGTGGTATTCGTTTCGTCAGCCGCTGCCAGACTTGGTGTTGCTGGCCAAACAGTGTATGGGGCTACAAAGGCCGCAAATGAGTCTTGCGCCCGGGTTTGGGCTAAGGAGCTCGGGCAGTCTCATGGAATCACGGTCAATTGTGTGAACCCGGGTCCCGTTGCCACTGATCAGTGGCAGGAAAGTGATGAGCAGTTCAGACAGGACATGCAGCCTCTTATCGAGTCTACTCCTGCAGCGGCCAGGATTGCAGAGGTGGATGATATTGCGCCTCTTGTTGCTTTTCTCTGCACTGAAGATGCACGGTGGACTACGGGCTCGGTTCTCTGCGCGAATGGTGGGCTTTACAATTGAGTACAAATCATGAGAAACGCAATAGAAACACACATGTCGTACATTGTAATACGAAATAGAGTAGTCGGAAATCGCAGCTCTCTCTGGCACAACCAAAGCTCACAGGCAGAGTTAATATGTCACCGAACAGACTTAAGACGATGAGAGATGACGTGCAAGCCTTGTCCGGAGCCGTGTTGGTTCTCCTCGACCGTAACTTACATGGAAAATATCCAAAGGGAGGTAGAGTCTTCGCAATTCATCTTCTCTCATTACATCTGTCTTGTCTACTTTCTTGTATCTATAGGCCCGTCCTCCAAAGGTGGAAGTTCCTTGACAGTCTTAATCACTTTGGCCGGAGACCCCACAGCCACAGTCCAAGCAGGAATATCTCGTGTCACGACAGCTCCAGCGCCTATTGTGCAGCCATTTCCAATACTCACACCGGCCAGAATAATCACACCGCCGCCTATCCAGCAATCGTCTCCTATCGTCACCGGCTTGGCGAACTCGATATTATCTCGTCGGCTCGCAACCTCGGTTTCGTGGGTGGCTGTCGAGATCATAACATTTGGACCAAACATAACCCTATCACCGATCGTCACAATAGCCGAGTCCAGAATGGTCAGGCCGAAGTTGCCGTAGAATCTCTTGCCTATGGAGATGTTGGGCCCGTAGTCCAAGTTTAGAGGGGGCTCGATATAGGAGTCTTCGCCAATGTGGCCTAGTCGTGTCTTCAGCAACTTCAAGCGCTCATCGGCAAGCTTTTGGAGAGTGAGATCTTCCTCTCCTTTGGGAAACCAGGTGTTGTATTCATTCATGAAAACTCGTGCTTTGAGACGTGCCGATTCGAGCTCGGGAACGAAAGAATCATAGCTCGTTTATGTCAGTAAGCCAATCTCTCAGTCAGGAGAGTAGTATTAGCTCACAGCATTCCAGATATCATCTTGTCGTACTCTTCGCATCTCGGGATGTGGGCCAATCTGGAGGCCTTTTCTATTTCGGCGGGCGCTTTTGCGTTGCTTGCCATTGTTGCTTCGCTATGACCGGTGCGATAGAAACTTTGGCAATATGAATAATAACAGGTCTGTGTGATTGATATTTGATGTGAGAAAAAATCGTGCAATACATAGATACTCGCGAATCTTGGGTTTTTATGTATTGAAGTACACTATCTCCAAGATGGAAATGCTCCCAACTTAGCTAGAAGCCCTAAACAGGTTTGGTTACAATGCCAACGGCCAAATGGAATTGCCCAGTTCAATGTTTGTATGGTTCACTTGCCCCGACAAATCGCTATTACGGAGTATATAGTGTCGCTACTACCGGTTGAATGGCTCACGGGGCCTTTGGACTTTGAAGATAAGTTCACATCGTGGATTCGAGCAAATGCAGCGAACGGATATCCTGGTGCCATGTTGCTCTAAAGCAAAGTCGATCGTCTAGACTAGTAGTATCAACTATGCTTATCGAGCGTCGGGAATGAGATTATCTCGCCTACTAAGTTACGTAGTAATGTCGCGTGTAGCCGGTGGTGCTTTTGCTCCTCGTAATGTGGGGAAGTTGTTATCTCCTTTGCCTATCTGATCGTACTGATCACCCCCGCACTCTGCATCTCCAACCTCCTCTGCTCGAACATCTGCTTTCTCTCGTTCAGTCACTCGTCTCTACCTGGCCGATGTGGATGACATTGCCCTGAGAGATCATGGCCTCAAAAGTCTCTTTGGTGAAGCGCCCAACCGCTCGGCGGAAAGGTGAGCAGCTGTGCCATGAACCGATTCATATCATACACTGCTCAACTCACTAACTGGAATGTGCTTTCGTTAGATCCAGCATGTGGTACCTGTCGCAAAAAATGCCGCAAATGCGATCGCACGCGCCCCATCTGCGACAGATGCCGTACGAGGGGATTGCATTGCGAAGGATACCCTCCACGCTTCCAGTTCTGCGAGATGGCGACAGTTCCAGAGCCCCGGTGCCCAGACGATGCAAGTCCTAGTGTGGCGGTTTCCACCAGCCCACTCGCACACTCATCAGTCTCGCCTTCTGGGGTCTCCATCGTGCCCGAAGCGACTGTAGACTCAGTTTCTCCACAGGTCTCCCTCTCAAATGATCCCACTTTTCGTGACTTTCCGACTGTGAGCTTGCCGTCACCGCCATCACCTACACACTCTCCCACGACATCCGATTTCCAGCAAGATATCGCCGCGAATCAGCCTCTCATCGAGTACTGTATGAATATATCCCTGATATCCCATCCGGATTAAGCTAACCGATATCCAAGTCCAAGAAGTCCTCAGCGAATACCTCACCATTTCCATCCAGGGCACAGGCAATCCCTTCAGAGAGCATATCTTGCCTCTCGTTTACCAACACCAAGGCATCCTACATGCTCTGTTAGGACTTTCGGCATGTCACATGCACATTTCGGGAAGGAATGAGACCCAACGCTTTGTCACCATTTCTCTCCAATACCAGGGGTTAGCCTTGCACTCGCTTGGAGCATTACTTCTTCAGGAAGAGGTGTCCGGCTTGACAGCTTTAGAGGAGGAGTGCGTTTTGGGGATGGTCCTCCTATTGGTGCTACATGACGTACATTGCCCTCCACCTCCCATTCTCGGGGAAGCTAATGCTCAGATACCCAGGTTTGCGAGTCCGGAATCTCATCCAATGGAGCTCACCTGACTGGTGTCTCATTCCTGTGCAAGAGATTGGCTTGTCCGACTGACTTCTCCGCAAGGTCCAAGGCTAGCATGTTTTTCATCTCCGCCTTGTCCTGGTAGGTCATATCCCATCATAGTCATGAAATCATGCAAGGTTGTTCTCACTAACCAGGAAAGGCTGGACATGTTGCGGGGGTTTAGCGGCGCGGAGAAGCTTGCCTATGACGAGGATGTACGCAAGTGCGTTCGGGACCACGGAAGCCTCAGCCTCCACACTCTTGTCGGCTGTCCTCCCATCATCTTCTACCGAATAGGCCAGGTTTTGGAATCTGGCAAGGCGTATCTTGCCGGTGACCTTTCAGTCGAGCAATTTCAGGAATTTCTCATCAAGGCCGAAAAGTTCTTCCGGGGATGGGACCCAGATCTAGCAATCTACCCTACGGGCCACCAAGAATGGAGATATTTGGCAGAAGCATACAGACATGCCTGTCTCCTACGCGTTCTCCGGTTCCCGAATGCGTTTGCCATTTCCTGCGACGATCCCCGAATCAAGACCTCTGTCACCGCCATATTTGACGCCTGCGCAGCTATTCCCAGGGATACTGCCTTTTACAAGCGGTTACTGTTTCCCCTGTTTCTTGCTGGGGCGGACACTTCTTCGCCACATCAGATGCACTATGCCAGCTGGTGCATTGGCGAGATAAAGCATGCGACGGGATTTCAGCATCCAGCTATGACTGATGTTCTGACAAAGGTTTGGGAGGAGAGGCGGGCCAACCCCGATAGTCAAGCTAACGTCCCATGGATGGAGTTTGTATGTTTTCCGCCCGTCATACTTTACTCTTTAGTGCACGAACACTGATAGATGGTTTAGACATGTTCCGAATTTCTGAGTTCTCAGCATGCTTATCTTTTCTTTTGAGCATACAGTACAGCGCTACCTTCGCACTAGCTTCGCAATGTGGGGGGAGCGACGCTCTGTCATCATCCCTCGTGGGACTATCATGGCACAAAGTCTCTCTATGGGGATAATATGTGGCTCTTTGACGAGACTGTCCTCGCAATAGGACGCGGTACGATAGCAACGGATGATACTGCCATGAAGCGCAGTGAATAGACATCATGCAGCTATTCAAGGAAGTTGCGACTGACCAACGATCATCGAGCATGTGAACGCAGACGACGTTCATATACCTCCAGAAGCCATTCCAAAGAGCTACTTGATATGAGTATCTTAGCCGTGGCCAGATTCCGAGTTCACAGAACAGGTCCAATTGCCAGAGACATAACCTTTGGTGGTCAACGGATATATTTCTTACTCCAAGACTACATATGTAGCTAACCGGTGCTGAGGGCAGAACGGAGAAATCCCGTCACCATTATATAAAATGGCTTTAGGGAGCCTCCTGGTCAGTATGTGGCGCTTGAAAAGATCTCAATGTGACTATGCCGCAACGTCTGCGCTCCCTTGTAGGGAACCAAGCGTCTTTGCATTATAATGGTAGTATGATATGAATCTATGTACATAGGGGGTGAGTGGGAAAATCCAGTCTCGACTGCGTGAGATGACAAGCAACTTGTGGAGGCACAATCCTAATAGAACACCCTCGAGTAAGAATTTCACTAAACTAGTATATATGTGTATAAGATCGATCTGAGTTGCAAGTACCTGGAGAGTATGCAGCCTCTATTATAATCTGATAGAGTATATAGTCTATTAAATTGATTAATATGATTAATTACTTAGTAGAAAAAGTTAATATCTATTTAACTATTTGAGAAGGACTCCCAACTCTCTAGACTACGTTTTCGAGAGTGGAACTACCACTTGGCCATTTTCGGAAGCACTCCCAACTCTTCTTCAAACTGTCGGAACAGCCGCCTGCTCCTCGAACCTTGGAATGACCGCGTCAAAATCCGGGGGAAACGGGTCCTCTTCTCGTGTCCAATCACCCATCAACCGCTTATCACAGATCAAGTGTGGTTGTCGATGATATCTGGGGGATGGCATCGAGATACAGGCCTGTCTCTCATCGACCGCTAGAAACTTTCCCTTCAGAACGCATATAAGGCAGTCGTCGATACCCCTTTCAAGTACTACAAGCCAGGCCTTGCAATTCTTCATAAAAATTTTTCTCGATCAAACACTTTACATACCTTGCTCAAGTCGATTTGCCTTTCCAAAACTCAATGTCGGATATAGAGAAGTCCAAGACGGCGGCTAACAACGTGGAAGGAGACCTCGAAAGCGTTGGCCTGGGCGTCACCGATATCGACGATGTCATCCTTCGTGCGAACGGCCATAAGCCCGAATTGAAGCGCCAGTTCAGCTGGATTTCTGCTCTTGGCCTCGGCTTCTCTATCACTAACTCCTGGGCGGGATACCTAGTCAGTTGTGCGGTCACATTCTATCTCTATCGCGGAAACTGACACTTCCGGGCAGAGCTGTTTTGGTCAGTCTCTGATATATGGAGGCCCCCAAGTTGTCCTTCTCGGTCTCGTTGTTGCCTTCGTTGTTCAGTCCGTCATCACATTGGGTTTGAGCGAGATCGCCTCCGCGTTCCCGGTAGGAATGACTATTTATCACATTACGGGTTTACGCAGGTCTGCTAACATGAAGCCGTCTCAGTCTACTGGTGGTCAATACCACTTTTGCTGGATTCTCAGCCCCGAAAAATCCAGACGCTTTGCTTCCTATGTCATTGGGTGGATGTCGACTCTTGCTTGGTGGACTGTCACGTAAGTGATGCTTGGAAGTGCCAAAAGAACTTTCTAATACGCCTGAATACAGTTGCTCTGGAATCTCGCTTGCTGCTGCTACCCTTGTGGGCATGATTCATTTCATCAACCCAGGGTTTCTAGCAGCAAACTGGGTAGTATACCTTATCTATGTTGCCGTGGCCGTTATCACAGGTTAGTTAGAGCAGTCATGGAGTGTATACGTGTACGTGATGGCAAAGTGATAATGATCTTTATTCAGCGGTACCTATATTCGTGGCGTCGAAACGACTGGGGTGGCTCGTCCAATTTGCGCTCTTGCTCTCGGCCATCGGAGTGATCCTGATCCTCTTTGTCCCTGTTGGTATGCATCAACACACGAACAAAAGCTCATACCTTGTTGAGTCCAACTTGGGGACCAGTGGCTGGAATTCCGGAACAGCTTGGATCCTGGGCATTTCCAACTGCATGTATGCATTCGGAGGCACCGATGGAGGTAAAGGTTCCTTTTCTGCTTACAAGTATCCGACACTTAATAACCAAGGCCACAGCCATTCACATCAGCGAAGAGATGACCCAGCCAGGCCGCAGAGTGCCCCAAGTCATCATCATGACAATGATCATTGGCTTGGTCACCACTCTTCCGCTTTTCATTGCCCTCATGTACTTTATGACTGATCTTGAGGCTGTCACCAATTCGCCACTACCTAGCATGGAGCTGATTTTCCAGGCGTGAGTTCGGTTTTACTCATGATAAAATCTTACTAGATACTAATATTGCTACAGCACCGGAAACCGCAACGTCACCATCTTTCTGACTTCTGCGCTTCTGGTTGTCTTTATCCGTATGTATCCCTTAACTCAAAGCAATGATATAATGCTAATATGATACCTTTAGTTTCCCTGCCTTCTCAATGGGTCACTTGTGGCCGCATGGCATGGGCTTTTGCTCGAGACGTAAGTTTCCAGTCCATTTCGATTTTTCGTTAGGCCTAATCGGAATTCAGAACGGCGTTCCTTTCCCCAAATACTTCTCCAAAGTGGATCAAAGATTAGAGTTTCCCGTCCGAACCACCGTTGCCGCGTTCATATTTGTCTTACTTTACGGCTTGCTCTATCTCGCCTCAACTACCGCATTCAACTCGATCATCACCTCCGCCGTTCTCTTCTTGAACGTCACTTACACGGTGCCTCAGGGCATTCTCCTCTTTCAAGGTCGAGGACAACATCTGCCGCCAAGATATCTGGACCTCGGTGTCTTTGGTCGCGTGTGCAATGGCTTCTCCGTCCTCTGGATTGTGGTGCTCGGAGTCGCCGTGTGTATGCCTCCCTCGATACCGGTCAGTACGGCGACAATGAACTATATTAGTGTCATCATTATCGGATTGTTCGTCATCATTATGGTCCTTTGGTTTGTGGATGGCAGGAAGAAATTCGAGGGTCCGCACATTGACTGGGATCTCATCAGAGAAGTAAACACTCATATGCTCTAAACGCTATATGATCTAAACAGTCATTTGCTCAGGATGGTCGTCAATATTATGACGACGAAGCTGATAAGTGTTGAGTGAACTCTGGACAGGTGCCTGAGAGTAAGGATTCTTCAAAAACAGGCGCAAAATGTATCTCCATCCCATGTTCGTCCATTCGCGTATGACTTCGGAGTATGTCTAGGTTATGCTTATAATTCTGTTATAGCTTGTGAAGAAACTATAGCATCTCATCCATTGTAACATCGGAAAAACTACATGTACCTAGGGATCTGAGCTTTATTGTGTTACATCTGTCCAGTCATGTAGTCTCTCTCGGTATTCAATTCATATGATCACCTGTTTACCTTGCCCTTGAGAGATATATCGATGAGAAAAGTCTGTTCTACATAAATGTAGCATCTCGAATGTTTCAAGGTCTTAAATACGTTTTCGAAAATCGACATCTTTTGTAACATAAAAAAGGCTGTACTGGCGAGGATCAGCCTGCCTTATTCCATGTCAACTTGGTTATAATTTCGATTTAGACGTTACTACCGATGACATTATTCTGGCTAGTTCCACCTATTCGTCATAGATTCTCATTCAGCTGCCGCCTATGACTAGAAAAACTAGAATCATCCACTCTTCTCTCTCAGTGTCCGTCTCAACCATGCATTTCTCGTCCGGGTTGCTTGCGCTCCAATCTCCGTAGGAAAGAACAAGTCAAACCCATGACAGCCGCCTCCCCAGATATGTAAATCAGCCTGAACTCCACACTCCCACAGCTTGGTGGCATACGCAACACATTCGTCCCTAAATGGCTCTGCCGAGCCAGCATCAATGTATGCAGGCGGCAAGTTCGACAAATCCTCGGCGCGGCCAGGCGCGACATATTGACTGACACTATTTTCATCTTTCTCGGCATCTTCACCCAGAACGCATTTCCAAGCGTATCGGCCCCAATCCGTATAAAATCCTCGGCCATTCTCGAATTGCCTAGCTGACAGGGTCAAGAACCGATCATCTAGCATTGGGCAAGCTAGCAGCTGGGCGCAAACGCGAGGCCCCTTGCGGTCTCGAGATAGAAGCACTGTTCCTGCTGCAAGGCCCGCTCCAGCTGAAACGCCAGCAATCATGAAACGAGCGGGATCTATGTTGAAAGCGGCCAAGTTCTCGGACATCCAAACGAGTGAGGCATAGCAATCCTCTATAGTATCAGTTCCGGAGACTTCTGGGGATAGTCGATATCCTACGCTGACAATCACAGCATCTGAATCTACGACCAATTCGCTCACGGCAGCAAGTCCGACATAGACATTTCCCATGACTCGTCCTCCGCCATGGAAGAATAAAACCCCCGGGAAAGAAGACTGAGAGCTAGTAGCCAAATGAGGCTGCTTCCTAGTCAAAACAATGGCACGGAGTAAGCTGTCTGCCCCCGGAACATTGATTTCGTCGATCACTATTCTCGGATCGGTGTAGATGTCGTTATTGCGAGAAGGCTCTTCTTTACGCAACTCGAGAAGTTCGTCAAGACTCGATGGGATCGGTCGATGTTGCGTGTCCTCGACAGCCGTGATTTGCGGATCGTAAGGAGGTGAAGGAATGGGCGTCATTGTGCAGTAGATGTCTCCTCCCTAGGAATGTCGATATAAGTTGGCGGTTTTATGTATTGACATATGAGCAAGGACAGGGTCAGCGAAAAGAGGAGGTGGCTAGGAAACGTCATGAAATACGGATAATCATTATATCGCTCGCATAGTTACAGGCGTCGTACCTACACAGGGGCCCTTGAAGTTTGCAGCATGTCCTTCATTTCGACAAAATTACCACGACAAATACTAAGTGGCCAGCATTCCCTAACCTTCGATTACTTCCTTGTCCCGATGCTCTAAAGGTCCCGTAGTTGTTCCAAGCTCCATAGGTCCAGCATAGCTTCTAGGCAGAGCAACCATCTTACCGAATTAGGTACTGCTCGCAGCCTGGAGACGGCAGTACCTCGCTTATGCCCGTTCTTCAATACGTTAGTAAGTAAAGGGATCTGGACTCACTTGGAGGGCTTGGCTTAGTTCCTATTTAGGATGCTGCATCTACACTACAATAGGACAACAAGATGTACCCTGCGAACTTTTTTGTATTTGCTAATTAGTATATATAAAAGTAATAGTACCAGTTGACATATCCATATACCTAAATCATCTGTCGCCTCCCCGCCTCTTTGCAATGGACTTCATATCGTATCTATTCGAAAAAGCCACCACTGCTTCATCCCATATCGAATCCAAATGGCTCCCTGGCCCCGTGGGCGAAATGTTACGCTCAGCAGGCATCGCGACGACGACAACGGTGCCATTAAATGGCAAGCTCGTTACAACTACAACACACGTCGGCTTAGATCTCAACACCGGAGCGCTGGTCACAAGCTCCCCTGAAGATGAGTTCACGGCCATCTTTATCTGTCTCGACGCTGCGCTACAAAATGCGGGAGTTCAGCGTGGAGTAGGGGATGCGCATAAGATTACAGCCTATCTCGTTGATGCGGCTGATGAACCGACGTTGCAGAGGATATTTCGAGAAAGGTATCCGGGGCATTCTCCGGCATGGGGCACGGCGATAGTGCCAGCCATTGTGGTGCCGAACATGCGTGCCGAAGTGCAAGCTGAGGCGATATTGCTGGGATGATAAGTTGGGTTAGCTTCCACAGGGGGGTGTCGAAGTGTGTTGCAGAGAAGCAAAAGAGCATTATTAGGCACTTGGTTGTCTCGTGTGCAACCGTGACAGGGCTTGTATAGTAGTAGTAGTAGTAAATTCAGTACACCTGGAGGCACCAACCCTAAAGGGACGTCTGGATCTATCTCTAAGATACTAGGCTTTCTATACATCTACATTTATACTCTCAGCATAGTTTTGTATACCTCTTCTCTTGGAAGCTTCTAATTGCCCTTTGCCCATATAAGATTGTATGCATATAAAGATTCAACAACTTCAAATCAATGTTGTTGTTTTCTTTTCTCTTTCCTTCCCGTATCAATAGAGTTAGTATAACAATAAGTCTATATTTTTATATCTCTCCTAGCTACTCACACCAATGATAGAGATTCTTCGACGGGGTTTTGATTGAGAAAGTTATCGGCTTCACCTAGACCATGCAATAGGTAGCTTCCTGGAGCGAAGACCTTCCATGAGGGGTAAATATCAAATCCGGTAATACTCCCAACCAGAGGGACTCCCTATTCCAAGAGTTGCTAGTTCATGTCTCTGCCCCACGCAGAAACTCGAGCTATGATTGTAACCATTACCTCTTCCAGCATAATGACACGCCAAGAGTTGATATCCAAGAGATTGGCTTAACTCTCATCCTCCCCACCCCCGCATAGCAATGAAGTTGCTATTATGGAAGTGAGCATTTGAACCTGCTTTGACTACCTTATATAGCGACGATCTTTGATTCTTTATCGCCAAATTCTCAACTCTCATCGCACCATTGTTCTGTTCCCTCATTACCGACACTTGCCCAGAACTATGGCTCCTTCCGCCTATGAAGCCAAGCTCTCCAAGGACGGCTATACGTATACCAAACGGAATGGCTTAGTGAGTGGACTTCGCACCTACGGTGTAATTCAGCCGGAACGCAAAATTCGACAAACCGATGAGGGCAGTATCTGGGAGGCTATCGTTATTGGAGCGGGCTACGCTGGTCTGACTGCGGCTCGGGACCTTGTGAAAGCTGGTAAGCTCAATTCACCGCGGGTCACTCCATTGGGGACGTTAGTAACATGTTCCCAGGCAAGAAGACTTTACTGCTTGAGGCCCGCGACCGTGTTGGAGGCAGAACTTGGAGCGCCGAAGTTGATGGCACCACCTTTGAGATGGGCGGCACATGGGTTTCGCATGTTCACGGCCGACTCTTTGCGGAGATGGAGCGGTACGGACTCAAAGACGAGGTTAGCATGACGCGCACTGAGAACGGTGGATGCGATTATTTTACCCTAGATACAGGCTCTGGCAGCCGCAAATTCACCCACAAGCAGGCCGGCGAGATGACTGCCAGGGCGTGGCGAATCTTCATCGACATTGACGGCAACAGTGGCCGAGATATCTGCCCGCTCCCCTACTCTACTCTGGGCAATTTCCGTGTGAGCCCGGACAAGGTCAAGGCTGTCGATCAGCTGTCATGCCGTGACCGTATCGAGCAGATCAAGGACCAGTTGACCGCTGACGAGCTTGCTCTTCTCGAGTCACTTGTTCCTCACTGCGGTGGTGGCTCTGTCGAGGATATAGGCTTCCTTGAAATGCTCCGCTCCCAGGCCCTTGGAGGCTACGATATCGCAACTTTTGAAGAAATCTGGACTCTGTACAAGATCCGAGAGGGTCAGTCCACACTTGCCCGCCGGATCTTCGATGATGCGGTTCGTCTTGGCCTACAGTACTCGTTCAAGACCCCCGTCAAGTCTATTCTCGAGGATCAACAAGGCCTGATCACCATCGCCACCACTTCTGGAGAGAAGCATTATGCAAAGCGTGTCGTGAACACTATCCCGATAGCTGTCCTTCCCGATATCCAGTTTGATCCTCCTTTATCGCCTCTTCGTCAAGAGGCCATCAAGATCAACCAAGTTGACTACCTCACCAAGATCCATGCCGAAGTTGAGGGCGATCTCCGCGGTCTTCGAGGCTGTACCTGGCCTGGCGATTTCCTATATATCTATGGTGATGGCTTCTGCGCTGGCGGCAAGTCAACACGCATTACCTCGTTCGCGGGCGATAACCGAGGAAAGCTTGATCCACTTAAAGAGCCTGAGAGACTCGAAACCGCTCTTCAGCGATTTCATCCCATGGAGATCAAGAAAGTTGTCTTCCACGATTGGGTCTCTGACCCTTACGCCAAGGCTGGCGCAGCCTGGTATAGGGCTGGTTTCCTGACCAAGTACCTTGCCGAGCTCCAGAAGCGGCACGGCAATGTCCTTATGGCGAACGCTGACTGGGCTCACGGATGGAAAGGGTTTATCGAGGGTGCAATTGAACAGGGTGCTCTGGCCGCTGACACTGTGCTGAATGAGGTTGGTATACTTGGTGCCAATCCGACCCCAGGTGAGTACCAGCGTGAGTCCAGGTTGTGAGCGCCTAATAACTAGATGATAGCGGTACCTAGATAGAATTGACTTAGCCGTGATTGTAGCAGAGGTTGGACTTGAGAGTATTGCGCTAAACTGTCGGTAGCTTGACAGTATTTGAGTCTGTGACTGACCCGATGGTGAATCTCATCAAGTAGTATCTCGGAGAGTGGAAGAGCTCAATACGCGCAGGCTATATAGTATGGGGAAGGCCCAATTAAGAAACAGATAACAGAGTCCAATGAGAATATCCTTTTTAAACAGCGGCCACCTCTACCCAGGCTCCATAAACACAGATCTGTTCCCGAAATTACTTGCAAATTTGATGGGAGCATGTCACTAGAGGCCTGGGCGAGTAAGGACGGCGTGAAGAGATATGTAGAAGATCATGTCGAGGAGCTATCATTCTTTGTCCAAGAGCATGGACAGTTGCACAAGATTAAGACGAGGTTTGTTATGACAACGCCGCCTTGGCCCTCAAGCCCTATTAGGATATTTCGGCCAATGAAATCATATACATGATATGCTGGACGGATAACCCTACCCTAAGGTTAGAAGTACTATTTCTAGTCTGAGACCAAATTTGTTCCATCGGAGTTTATTTTGTACTGTAAATGGCCTTCGACACCATATATACTTGACCAAGAACTGTGAGAGTGTAGACTAAGCTCATATAAGCAGTACGCGGTTGGGCACAATAAAGCCCAATCGTCCACCTATGTATGGGGTCAAAAGTCACGGGCTAATCCTTTCACCATGAATGAACTGTACTTAATAGGTTAGGATGTCCTGATACTGGGCAGCTGAATCCTCGCAAGAAACTTAACAGCACAATACAGGAGGTGACCGGGTAAGGTTTGGTCACACCTGATAGTGCGACAAATACCCATCTTCTAGCCCCTGTAAATTTGGGCTTTAGGGTCAGAAATGAGGCAACTATCTTTCACAACGGGAACAGCCTGCCAGTTTACCCAGATATCAAGATTTGTGACGAAAAAAATGCAAGGCAACTGAATAGCCTCACGTTGTAAACGAGGCCGATGTAAGCCCTCTCTCTTTTGCCCAGAGAATGACCGAATAGCTCACGTTTTGATACAAAGGCTCTTCTTGAAACCAATAGGCATTTGAGTAAGCCATAACACCCAAGTATTCGCCCGGGCACGGCTGGACGGACTCCGAAGGAGGAATGAAGTCACGTCATACCTGCTTGGTTTGCTGAAAGAGTCACAACACTAACGGGCAATACGAGGGTAGCCAGTGAGAACGGTAGCATTGAGCTCAGCTGCCTGCCTGGCGTTGTTATGCGTTATCATTGGCTGTCGTATCCAGAGGGAGTTGACGAAAATCCCTATTGTCGAGTGGTTGCCTTCGCCCGGACAATTCATCAACATCGAGTCAGCTCATAATACCAGTATTTGAGCATGCAGTACACGCCATCTGAAGCATTGGCTACTGCATGTTGACCGCTGAGATGTCCCAATCCGGAGAGAACACATCGTACAGCAATTGTTTCCAGGTCTCCTCATAGCCGAAGGTGGCGTCAAACACCGGCTTGAGGCATGACTGATGATCGAGGAGCCTGTGCATGGCTTGGGCGGACTTTTCACCGATTTTGTTTCCACAAATGGTGCCTAACTCGATGAAGCCCTGTGGGAGGCAAACACGCAAGGGTAAGTGGAGCGCATACAATAGCGGGTCCGAGTTGAATCTTATCTCCTGATCAGAATTTCAGAATCGGAGAGTACGTAAGACGGTTTCATACGAGACCCCCAAGCTAAGTGAAGCCAGGGCAACCTGGGTTAAACTTGGCTGTTTCTTATTATTGCTTTTGACGGACGAAAGCTCGACTGACCATCGGTACTGTAAGCCAAATTGACTGTTCGACAAAGGAACAAGGACTAGGCAGAACTCACATGCCTGAAAAACGAAGCTATCGTGGACGAGCGACAAGTTCACGAATCTGGTTAGATATTTTCAGACCGCTTATTTGTTTTGTGGATCATGGTGGCCAGAATTGATTTGGTTGCGTTTGCTTCAAGGTAAATCCTCAAATGTGGATTCGTGTGAACTTATGCTAGTCGTAGGTAGTATGCTTTGGAACTCGAGCAACAGAGAGAGTCATGGTCGATGAATGTGTGTTAAGGAAAGAAGAAGTCTACGAGAGTGAAGTTGGGAGAAGTTGCTTGCTTTTTCGGAAGGCGTACAATAGGAACACCTGCCCGATTCGGACTAGATTATGTGACCTGCACTTGCCAAAATTGAAAAGTTCTATTCAAGCTCAAAAAAGGGTAAAAATATTTTGACGGTTTGACCGCTAGATGTTCTTGACAAATCCAACTTCCACAACCCGGTCAGCCTGCACATTCAAGTGCTGTACCTTGCTGCTAGTCACATCGCGGACATACAGGAAGAGCATCAGCACAAGCCTCTTGACGATGTTCGTTCCTGGCGCAATTCTGAGATGCTCCTTGCCAACAATGTAGATCACCTGAGCCTTGAATGCGCGTTGCAAGGCGTCTGACTCTACTGCCTTACTGTTGTCAGCTGCCGAAGGAGTAGATGATTTAGGCGACTCATTGTCCAAAAACTCCCGGATCAAGTCGAGAACAAGAATTCCCAAGTCAGGGGTTATGACTTCATCGGTATACCCATGTCGCACTATCAGCCGGAAGGTATTTGGAATTGCATGTTTGCTACCGTCTTCCGCGCCATAGGTAAAGCAGCGACCGATTGTATACCGCTCATTTGGTGGGACGGTAGGCTCATTGAGCGCTCTCAAATGAAAGAAAACAGAGACATCCGGAGCGGCTCCGAACTTTTGCAGAAAATGAAGATAGACGGGTGGGGTGGTGCTTGAAAGACCAGCCTTGTCAAAGAAAATGCCCAGGCCGTTGATTGGGACAATCGTGGAATTGCCAAATTTTGATTGCAGAGCAAGTTGGCCTTGTTTCAATGTTGTCGTCTGAGTCAATGGAACGTTGTCGGAGTTTTCGGCTTTCCACTGTCGTTCTTTGCCATAGCGCCATAACACAAAGAGCAAGGTCAGGGCCACGGCAATCATAAGAGTAACCCAAGCGCCGTGAGGAACTTTACTGAGTGCCGATGATAAGAACATGCCATCCCAAAGAGCAAAAACGATGAAGACTGGAAAGACGAGGTATATGGGGAATCTCCAAACAATGACCGCGACAACTGCAACCATACAGGTGGTCAAAAAGGAGACCAGAATGACACATGATCCGTAAGCTTCTCCAAGAGCGGTGGTCTAAAGTTGTTAGCTTTCGGTTTCAAAAGCTGCATCAAGTGGACTTACATTGGTATATACAGCAGTCACAATTACCGTTCCAATCATCATGATCCAATTCGCAAGGGGAATATAGACCTGCCCGTGGAATTTCTTCGAGGTATGAACGACTTCGACCTGAGGAAAGTAGGAAAGTTTCATGATTTGAGACAGGAGCTGATAAGGGATGTCAGCAATTTATGTCCGAGGGTATAATCGTCAGTCATACCTGAAATGAGCCAGTAATGACAGCCTGGCTAGCAACAATACAAGCAAGAATCGCCACGATAAGGCTGGGCCAGAGCATTCCCGGGGGAACGGTCATGTAGAACGGGTTGGCATAAACAGTCGGGTCAACCATCAAATGGGCGCCTTGTCCGATATACTATGTCAAGGTTAGAAAATAAGTTTGACAAAGAAGTTACTTGACTGACCGAGAGCAATAGACAAGGGTATACGAAGAACAGCCACGAAATCTGCACAGCTCTATTACAGATGTTATCAGCTTCTTAGGTCCTGGCAATGCGATATTCGAGCAAAATACCTTTTGGTAAAAGCACCGAGATCAGCAAACAACGTCTCGACTCCAGTAAAAGCAAGCAAGATTCCTCCCAATTGAAGCCATCCAGAATGTCGGTTTCGGACAAGAAAGGAGCCTGCGAAATACGGTGAAAAGGCCCTGAAGACAGAAGCGTCGTAATGCACGAGGTTCTACGCATATAAGTGTCAACATTTGAACCACAATGGTGGATGAGGAGATCTCATACGTAGATTCCGAAAGACAAGTTGAAGAACATCCATAGTATAACGATTGGAGCGAATGTGTTGGCAATCTTTCCAGTACCGAACGGCTGTATGAGGAAGACCAGGACGATAATGGCGCATGATACACCGACGACCGTGGATTGCGAGATATCCGAATTGACGACGGTTATTCTAAACCACGTGAACCTTTGCATACAACCGTTACCACAAGTGAGTACTTACCCTTGAATAGCTCCGAGGAGTGATTGAGCCGGAGTAAGAATGCCATCTAACCCATTTTGATTCAGCGATACTGACTTTTTGCCCGCGAACAGTGATCATAAACTTACCAGCTAGCAAAAGTGCAACGCCAAAGACACCTGCAACCTTAAATATGGCTCCCATGATCACACTGTTCTCCATCCAAGAGCGAATCAAGAGATTGGGCTTGGGCATATCTTGGTCGTGATACCTCTCTATACGAACCAACTTGCGTTGTCTAGGGTCACGTTGAATCAAGTTGGCCTATTACACATCCTTCAGTCAGCACCTCTACTATCAAACTTTCCGAGATACTGAAAAACTTACATAACGAGAAATAAGCGAATACAAGGCGAAAGTACCACCCTCCCCTTCATCATCGGCATTCAGCACGATCAAAGCATACTTGATAGTGACCATGATGGTCAAGGCCCAGATGATGAGGGACGTGGCACCAAGTACATCTTCCTGGCTAGGGTTATCACTAAAGGTAGACGAGAAGACGTATAGGGGGCTTGTGCCGATGTCGCCGTATATGACTCCGAGGGATTGATAGGCGAGCCTGTTATACAAATCGACGTTAGCCCTTTCCCCGGAAGAAACGAGCTGCTTATGTTCACTAGGGTGTGTACTTACCATGCTAACTGCCATCCAGTGAAAACTTGCTTCTTGTGGAAATCTCTCTCATCAACACAATCATCCTTCTCATTCATAGAAGCTGTCTCAACATCGCCGGCCTTGACAGTAGACCGGCGACGCAGGGATTTGTCTTCGTGTCCTGGATGTCTTGCAGAATAGACTCCACCGCCAGTGGATGGCATGTAGATCTGATCATCCACTCGATCGCTAGACTCGCTGGTGCTTCCCATCACTTGTAAACCTGCAAAATTCAAAGACTAAAAAGCTTGATTATCAGGGAGAGGGAGAAATTGAGAGCGAATCCGGTGAAAACTCCGAGTCCAACACAGCGGGCTCATCGATTCTCTTTAAGTCGCGAGCTCATAGCTCAAAGCTCAAATTTTCCCTACATCTACTACCAAAGATCGAACTAACGTCAAGCACATGGCTCTTACAGAACACCAATCAATCGTATATTTTCTTATCTCTAGCCCTAATGCTGATCAAAGCACAATCGATTGGATTAGATATTCTCCCGTAGTATGTAAATCCCTCACCCTTGCTCAGCCACAGACAGTCAAGAAGCACAATCGAATCGTCCAGATAAATCCCGCATCTATCATACTAGTTATCAGTATGTCGTGATCTGGATATCCTAGGGTTAGGGCTTTTTGTTCATCGAGGTCCCGCTTCCCCATCGACGGCCGCCCAAATTGTAATTTCGGTCCACCCGGGGACAACTACACAACTTTGATTCAACAACATCTCTATCTTGACGCGATGTTCCTTGCATATCTCCCAATTCCTGATCAAAGATACTAAAGATTGATGGGTTTATTATGTCCAACCTACAATTCTTTCACATGGCAATTTCCCACTAATGCACACGTGGGTGCGAGCCTACCAGCGAAGATTGAACGACGGCCTAGTTTGGCATGCGCGAATTATCTGGTCCAACCCCGAGTTTATGAACTACCACTGTCTACTAGCTGGCCCTCAGCAAAACTACGACGAACTGATAAGCACTTTCAGTTGATGAATAAATTTGTCGTCTAATTGATTTGTCCCCGCTCAGTTATAAAGCTCTTTGATTTTGCTCCTTTTGTTGTTTTGCTTTTGCTCAAAAGCAAAGTTGTTTCCCTCCCTGTTGCTTTTTCTCTTCATTTGGGTTCGGTCAGGAAGAAAAATAACACCTCTTGAGCTCGGTCAGCGGCGAATTTCGAGGCTGAACAGCCTGGTCTATACCATGGCTCTCTTCCACGAGACCCTACTTCGGTCTCTACTTTATGACTCCCAAGGTCGTCATACGATACACACTCTTACCCACCGCAGCCTTCGACATGATGAATAAAGATTCCTTTTCGGGAACGCGGAGGTCAGCGATCCGACACAAACCGTCCGATTTCAAAAATATCACCTCAACCCGAGGCTAGGCGTGGTTGCCTGGCTCTTTCGGTGAGTTTCTGAAAGCGAGATGACACTGTTCGGGAACCCTAGAAGAAGGCTAGGGTTATAGCCTTGTCTACTGAAGCGGGTTGCCTGATTACTCAAACTGGCTGACAGTGACTGTAGCTGGCGGTATACATGTGACATGTACATATGACCTCGCGTATATCATCCGGTGCTACAAACGGTTTATACCACTCTGTTTTACCCGGTCCCGTTGACGAGGATATTCTGCGCATGAGTGTATAGACTCTTATGTGCTCATACTGACATCTGGATGCAGGGACTACTCAATTGAGTTTTGATCTGTGTAACATGTATATGCAAGAAAGTGCGACTATCCAGCCTTTTCGATTTCTCCTCAAAGTCCGGTTATGGCTCCCTGTCAACTAGGGCTTCCGGATGTCATACACGGAGTCAAGCGGCTCGATGGATCTCGATTCTCAAGCGCTGCACTTTGTTTTGCTTTTGGCCTGTTGGGCCCGGCAGATATTTACGTGTAACATTACTAACATACCATGCCTACCCCATGGGCCCAAATTTGGGTACCAGTGATTGACAGAGACACCCGTAGTATGTACACCTGTACGTAAATAGAGGCATGGGGCTGGTGGGCCGCCACTTACCTTCGGAGAGAACGAGAGAATCCTGGACCTAAAATCACGGCAAGCCCGATCAGGTACCAGCAAGTGGGGGCCAGGTAAATAAGGTTGAAAGAGCGTATCCGCTTTCAATAATGATCGGGCATGTGGGCATCACCAAGTTGGATTGTATCCATATCAGATCGAGTAACCAACCTATGTAGTTGCTACTGTTGATCCGGACAGCTTTTTGGGCTGGCTGAAAAGCACATGTGTGCTCCGGAATGGTGTCGACAAGGCTGAGAACGGACCCTTCGATCGGAGGATAAGTTGTAGAAAACATTCTCAGCTCCATCCACGTCGGGATTCAAATCTTTCACAGAGTTTCAAAATATATAAATACAATAATGTTCCCCGCGGTTACGACGAGGATTTGACCCGGGTTCGTTCCTCTCGCCCACCTACGTACCAGCGCAAGGTCTAGGGACTGAAATATGAGTAGCGGCTGCCTTGCATCAACTGCGAACCAGTTGAGCCTCATTTTTTCAAAGATGCCAGACAGCCTAGACAAAACTTTTCACTCATTGTATACCGATTTGGATTTTTGCTTAAATTTGGTGTTTCCTTCATTTCATCCAGATCTTTTGAAATGTCAGAATCTACAGAATTTACAGTTGCTCTCATATAGCTGGTCTACCGAGTCTGCATGTAAGCAAATCCCTCTGTCTCTTTTGTGATTCGTCCTCCGACCTAATGGCAACGTCGATCGCCACACGCCACAGACATGCCTCTGAAATCGATGACTGGACTCAGAGGAAGCAATCAGAATGAAGACTGACTTGTTTTCAGTGACTCCATGAGAGGATACGCTGTTTATAATTATGTACAATCGGCCTCGCTATAATCCTTCTCTCAGTCACTACTGTTTCTTTGCATTGCGCATCACCTAAGCTATCAGTACGTTTTATTGATTCATTGCACGGCGGCATTTTGTTGGTTACTATCATATACAAAAATTAGTGTCCTGTGCTTATGTGCAGACAGATAAATTGGAAAATGAGTAATAGAAGGTAAGCCTTGTTGCCTACTGTTCTCTTGTCTCGGCGTCCAAACTGATATTAGCCAGTTCGCCTGAAACACAACCAAACAATCTCCATGACTTCAACCTTCTCACAGAGGCTTCATTACGAGTCTCCCAAAAACAATACAGACGTGTTTTCTCACCTTCTGAAAGATCAAGCACTATGGAGCATTCTCCTACTGCTGCTCGCTTCAAGGAGCTGAACATTCAGAGTCGCTTGAGTCAGGACAACGAAATCTCGAGCAACGTCGCTCAGAGAAGCCTACGCGACAAGGAAAATCGCTCTCCAGCACCTTTGAGCGAGAACCTTGCTGTATTCGACCAGACATTCACACAACTGCCCAAACCTGACGAAGACGCGTCTTCAGACTCTCGCACTGTTTCCGTGGCTTCTGTGTATCAAAAAGGTTTGAGCCCTGTAGCAGCCACCTATCAGCCTGTCGATCAAGCCAGCGGCATTTTTTTACAACCCGAGACACATCCAATAACCGAGGAGCAATTAGTAAATGAAGTGAGAGCAATATACACGGGGCTGCTTGTCGTCGAAAAAAAGTGCATCGAGCTCGTCAAGGAACAGAACGCAAACCCAGGAAAGCTCACCTTGCTACAATGGCAAGCCCTTACGGCGCTACATAGATCGTTGCTTCATGAGCATTTCGACTTTCTCCTTGCTTCAAATCACCCCGCAGCAAGCGACGCACTCAAGGGATTAGCCAAGGCCTACTCGATGCCAGCGAGGATGTGGAGATACGGCATACACTCGTTCTTGGAGCTGCTGCGAAAGAAGCTGCCGTTGTCACTTGAGCACATGTTGACCTTCATATACATGGCTTACGCAGTCATGACGCTCTTGCTGGAAAGTGTCCCTCAATTCGAAGAGACGTGGATCGAGTGCCTAGGAGATTTGGCACGCTACAGAATGGCCATAGAAGAGGTAGACATGCGAGACAGAGAGATCTACACTGGAGTTGCTCGATACTGGTACAATAAAGCTGCCGATCTCAATCCAGATATCGGTCGAGTCCAGCATCATCTAGCAGTACTCGCCAGACCGAATGCGCTGCAACAGCTGTTCTACTACACCAAGTCTTTGATCAGCGTTCAGCCTTTTACCAATGCGCGTGACAGCATTCTGCTTCTTTTTGGACCGCTGCTAGACCCCGCCAAGGCTGCGACGAAATATTCAAAATACTATCCCAAAGCCTTGACCATTTTCGTCGAAGCACACGGAGTTTTGTTCACAAGACAGGATGTTCCTAACTTTTTGAGACTAGCCAACGAATTCTTGTCTCAGCTTGATAGACACGCGGGTGTAGTTGGTCCTCTATTCCGAGAACAGGGTGTATACATCACGGCATCTAATTACGCCGCTATATTTGACTACGGTCACGACGACGCAGAGGTTCCGACTTTATTCGATCAGGCCGGACTCACTCAGGCGGCGAAATCTGACATACTCGAGAAAGCGTATTATTACTGGCAGAAGCCCAGTTGTCGCCAGCATGGCATCGATCTTCGAGTGTCTAAAGATGCCAGGATTAGTACAACTGGCGAGGCGGTCTCTCTAGCATCTCATTTTGCATTTACCACTTTGAATGTCATCCTTGACCGTCTCGGGGACCGGAATACGCTGCCAAGTATCCACGTCTCTCTAGCTTTCCTATGGTGTCTCGCAATGGTCCCAGAAAGCATGTCCTGTATCCAAGCGGACGTTCCCTGGGAACGACTCGCAACGTATTTAAATACACTGATTACGCCGGAGACAGATATGTCTGAGATTGAAAACGCAGAGTTTCCCGCACAGGAGACAGGTGCCTCACGACAACTGCCGGAGGATTTCTTGATTCATGGCCTTTCCTGGAGTAGACTCTACTATCCCCCGGGCTTTTTCCATGAAATGGCGGAGGATGATGAACGATCAATTGAGCTTCCATCTGTGATTGTCCCACGAACTCGACGATGTTTGTGGCTGGGAAGTAAGATTGCCAAGGTATGTCTTTTCATCATTTATACTCTTGCAATTCGAATTCTGACGCTTTGTTTATAGTTCAATTGTTGGCTGGTCTACGACTCCGAAAAACGCAATTTCTGTGCAACTCAGTTTGCGCACGAACTCGCTGCACTGTCCGGACAGCACCAACTCCTTCCTCAAGCGCCGAACACAGAGGCTGCACCATCGAGACAACAAGAACGCCCTCGTCGATCATCGAGCAGAAAGGCCGATACCGATATTGAAATGGCAGAAGCCTGACTCTTGATAAGCATTTCGGGTGGTTCATTTCCTTCTTCTATTTTCTTCATCCAGCACATTGAGCGGATTTTGAGCATGTATTTCATGCCTCGTTTTCTTGTCACCTCTTTTCTTTCCGGTTTCGTTTTCGCATTGTCACTCACCTACATACGTATCACATCAACGCTTGCAGTGTTCTTCATAGAAAGTAGCACGCTAATATACGTCCCATACTGTCGAAAGGAAGTAGCATCGTAGTCAAAACATGTATCAAATGATACGTACTTGTCAGCTCTGAAAGAATCCAAGACATTCCGTGTCGCACTCAAGTGAAAGGTACTCCGTACAGTGGGGAACTAAACTAAGCTTACGCCTCGCGCGTGGCATGTGACCAATCGGCATTGCGCATTCGGGCATCCTGCCAAGTGGCAGCTGTCCTCCATACAATCAGCTTGACATTTTAACACATATACAAGTACCACACACCTGGATATGCTCGCTTCAACCATTTATTGGTAGCAGAGCATTACTTCTCTCTTCTATACTCCCACGGATCGCTCAATTGATTGCTGGTCAACTCCAAGTCTTGCATGGAGTGCAAGCAATCACTACCTCCGTCTCCCTATACTTCCTGAGGGACTGGAGCTTCCCCTCCTCTTCCAAGGCTGTCTGCTATCGGACGATGGCTTTGACTACAGCAGTCATGTCGGAGTATATAAGCCAGGTTTGCCTGGAATGTGTTCGGATTCTGAGCACTGTTCCGCCTTTTGTGTTTCTTCTTTCACTTGCTGCCGGTGTCGTTGGACTCGTTGCGCTTGTAAGTGTTACAAGATCTTACGCCGCGTTACGATTGAGTATGCTGACTTTTTTTTCTAGGTGTATATCATCCTCTTTGCAGTTGCGTTCCGACCCCGAGCACCCTTCCCCGAAGAAAAGACCTATCGTACGTTATCCGAAGATGGCACACCGACCCGGCCCCAGCAACTACCCTGCTGGCAGGAGAGCTGGGAACGCGAGCGCCAGAATACAAACAAGCGTGCATTATTTGACATTGAGGAGCCGGAACTGTTCATGTCGGTCGTGGTTCCCGCGTACAACGAAGAGGAGCGCCTGATTGGCATGTTGGAGGAGACGGTAGACTATCTGGAACATGCATACGGCACTTTGGCCGAGCAAGCCAGTAAAAAACAAGGAACAGGGAAGGAGGGCAAGAATGATAGTGTACGACAACGCAAGACGAGCAATGAACATGTCGCGGATAATGACCTCTCCAAAGGATGGGAGATTCTGCTTGTTTCTGACGGCTCTACAGACAGAACTGAAGAAGTTGCATTTGAATTTGCCCGGGACCACCAGCTATCTCTACATCCTCGGGCTCATACAGGGCCGTGGTCATCAGACAAACGTGAAGGAGTACATATACCTCCTGGGAGTATTCGGATTGTCACTTTGACTCAAAACCGAGGCAAAGGCGGTGCCGTAACACACGGAATGCGACACGTCAGAGGGAAATACGTTGTTTTTGCAGATGCTGACGGTGCAAGCAAGTTCTCCGATCTCGGGAAGCTGGTGACTGCCGCTCAGAAAGTAGAAGACTCCGAAGGGCGAGCGGTAGCTGTTGGTTCACGAGCACACATGGTCGGTAGCGAAGCTGTCGTAAAGGTATGCCTGTCTATAATCCCTATACATCAGATTTAAGCTAATAGTTTCTCCAGCGTTCCAAACTCCGCAACTTCTTGATGCACTCCTTCCACCTCATCCTCTGGCTCCTGACTCCCCCGGCCACCGCAAAAGTAAAAGATACCCAATGCGGCTTCAAGCTGTTTTCGCGCGCCTCACTGCCCTACATCGTCCCTTATATGCACTCCGAAGGCTGGATCTTCGACGTTGAGATGCTGATGTTGGCCGAGTTTGCCAAGATACCTGTTGCTGAAGTGCCGGTGGGCTGGCGTGAAGTCAAAGGCAGCAAGTTGAATGTTGTCTGGGATAGCATAGGGATGGCTTGGGGGTTGTTTATATTGCGGGCGTCATGGGGAATGGGAGTTTATCGCCGGACGTGATGCACATGGCCTGTACATAGATTTAGATATCAACATGTTTTGAATACAATCGAAAGCTAGTGAGTAACATAAAGAAGGGATACTGTGATCCTCAAGCTGAACAGCGCCATTCCCTTCCTGGCGCCGCAATTCCAGGGCGTGGCCAATCACACGCACAGCCGTTGATTCCACGCGAAATTCAGAAAAGAAAGATCTGACCCATCTCAAACCTCAAACCAATTCCAACTACTCATCTCTCTTTATTCTCTGCATATATTTTACACTAAGAGTCTCGACAGAAAGAACCGAAAGTTGCTGTACTATTTATACGATCGCTTCAAGATCAATTCGGCTCCACGAAAAGGAAAGAAAACAACGAAGCGGGATCTACGTATCAACTTCAACTTTCAACGTCACTCATTCTTTCTTTTATATACGAACAGAATCCATCTTTCTTCTAACGACGTGACGAGTTCTCTTTTCTTACGATACGACCACTTATTGAAAGAATAGCCTTATTTGAAACTCGTCTCTTTCTTGTCTCTTCGAGGTCTTGCTCAGCTCGATTGTTAAAGTGTGGGGTTCATATTTGAGGTGCCAATCACATATTACAACTTCTGCAGATTTAATATTCAATTCTCGACGTCACGTCTGAATATTCAATATGGCGACAGGTTAGCCCTTCTTTTCTCAGATACTAAAGAAATAGACTGACAATGTCTAGATGTGCCCAAAGTCGTCCCCCTGACTTGTCACGGACATTCTCGTCCAGTTCCACACATCAGTTTCTCATCGATAGTGGAAGAGGATCAATACTATCTGATTTCGGCATGCAAAGGTTTGTTTCAAACCTCGAGATTGAGAGCGTGTAGTCCATAAGCTCATGAATGGTTGCAGATAACAACCCGATGCTTCGCGATGGCGTTACTGGTGATTGGTAAGAAACCCTTCCTTTTGCAATGAAAGAGTATCCAACTAATATCTGGCAGGATTGGAACGTTTCTCGGTCACAAAGGCGCCGTCTGGCAGGCGAGGTTGTCTGCAGATGCAAACATAGCCGCTACAGCAGCGGCAGATTTCTCCGCGTAGGCTATCATCCTCGCAAAAACAAGATTTCTGTCAGTGTCAATGCTGACTTTCTTAACAGGAAGGTTTGGGACACACACACCGGCGAATGCCTACACACCTTACAGCACAACCACATAGTGCGCGCAGTCGCCTTTCCCATCCAGACAAACCCTCAAGTCCTCGCAACAGGAGGCATGGAGAAGAAACTCCGCATCTTCGATCTTACGCGCAGCAGCAGTAGTAATGAATCTGCCAACGACGGCTCATCGCCACCCTTGAATAACAACAACAATAACGACACATCTTCCAACGGATCAGCAGCAGTAACAAGCTACGAAATCGGCCCGGGCGTGCACGGCGGCACCATCAAATCCATCATCTGGAACACGGACTACAATATACTCACCACCGCCGCCGAAGACCGGAAAATCCGCTGGTGGGACCTGCGCTCTCGCCACCCTGTGGTCGAGTACAGCGTCGAAGGCACAATAGGTAGTTGCGAATTGAACGTACTCGCTACCCGGCCCAATGAAGCCGGCATTCTGAGCGTTGCGGCGGGAAAAAGTGTCTATTTGTTTGATGGTGCGATGCCGGGCAGATTGTTGAAAAAGGTTGATTTTAGGTATGAGGTTGCCAGTGTCGCGGTTAATAATGAGACGGGTAGGTTTGTGACTGGTGGTGCTGGGGAGGATACGTGGGCGAGGGTGTATGATTTACATACTGATGAGGAGCTTGGTTCGTCTCCCCCCCCTTCTCCCTTCTCCTTTTCTTCGGGTATTTTTGGGAGATATGGCTAACCAGGAGCAGAGGTGCAAAAAGGTCACCACGGCCCCATCTGGTCGGTTAGTTACTCTCCAGATGGCAAGTTGTACGGAACGGGCAGTGAGGATGGAACCATCAAGTTATGGAAAGCGTGTCGCGAGCCTTATGGATTGTGGCGGTAGTCGTTTCTTTTAGGACCAATTACTTGTTGATTGGATAGCTACATTGCACGAAGCGAGTTGATACAAGCATTGTTAGGTTAGGAAGATAGACTACATATCGAATCAAGAAATTCGCGAGAAGTGCTAAAATAGACGTCCCGTTGAGGATGATGTTTTGTATTCGGTTCACTCCGACACGATAGTAATTGCAATGATAATACACTAGACAGAAACCCATGAAAAGACCGGGCTATGAAAGATACCCGTCTTATGGTCACCCGCTACTCGATCATATCAATGTCATCGTCGTTCCCTGCCGGCGCAGCTCCAGCCGGTTCACCCGCAGCCACAGTCGCAGGCGCAGTAACAGCCTTTTCCTCAGCACTGCCCTCAGCAGCAGCAGCGGTATTGCCCCAGTAATCATCCATCTCCGCATCGAGTTCTTCCTGCGTCTTCTTAGGGCGAGGACCAGTACCGCCATTTGCGCCTCGACGACCATCCCTGTTACCACCGCGCCTATCATCTCGACGTTCGCCAGGACGACGGCCCGTCTGGCCTCGGCGAGTCGGTGAGCGTTGTGATTGTTGTTGGCCGGGAACGTAGCGATCAATGTGGTCTGGTGCAGGTTTCGATGTATCGCTGCGCCCCGTTCGTCCTCTTCCGCCTCGACGACGTCGTCCTCCACCCGTGGCGCCTTCTCCGTCAGGACTAAGGCTACGCTCAGTTCGGTCTGCCAGGGGACGCTCAATTCGGTCAAAGAGACTCTTCGATTTTTCCGCTTTTGGTCCTCCAGCACCACCACGGCCTCCGCCCGGTAGGAGGGTCAATCGAATAGGCTGGCCTTTGGCGTTGGCTCCGTCGAATTCACGGATTGCCTGTTTAGCGTCTTCGAGGTATTGGTATGTAACAGTGGCGGTTCCTTCTGAGCGGCCGGCACGATCGAAGTTGATGCGAACTCTCTGAACTGGTCCGATGTTGCTGAACAAGCCCTACAAAATATTAGTACTATAGCCACCAAGACTGAAAATTAGACAGTCTAACCTCCAAATCTTCCTCTGTCAAATCCCAATGAAGGTTGTCGATGCGCAATCGAGCTCTGTACACCCTCTTAGCATATGGAAACTCCCCACTCGGTTGAGGATGAACTCACGGTTGATCGCTATCCGGCGATTCTCTTTCGCGTCTAGATCGGTTGTCACGACGAGAACGGGCTGATAAGAAGTAAGCCATGGAACCCGTAAACATTCAGGGTAAAAATCGACGCACAGTCTCCATTGTTGTCATCGAATCGATCATGAACCCAATCACTTTGAACCATCAGTAACCATCAGCAACCGCATAACAGTCCGTGGGATGCAAAACAACTCACCGATCCAGATCAACGCGGTCACGATATGACTGTAAATATCAAAAGGAGGCACAAAGGTCAGCTGAAAGTCAAATTTTCTTGTCATACGAATATAATTATTTCGAAAAGTGCTGTTCCAAGGATCGTCCAAAATAATCTGATGATTGTAATTGATTGCCTCGATAGAATTGCCCGGTCAGTTTGCTGACTTGCATATCGGTCGTTAAAAGACCGAACTGACCGACTGACCATGACAGTCAGACCCATCAGATAACAATCTTCGAGGTGGATATCTTTTCTTCTCTTTTCTTATTGTGGAACGGAATTTGAATGTCGTTGGAGGTGAGGAGGAGAGAGGAGGAAGACCTGTTGACAATTATCCCGTCTCGTTAGTATTCTATTTCTGTTTCTGATGTCTTTCCAAGAAAGAGGGTATGGACCTTTTTCACACCATCGCGTGGCGCATTGCTAGTGTTTCGACTGCCTCGTCCCCGACGATTCTGCTGCTGCTTCGCCTGAAGGATGACAAGGTTAGTCTGGATCACAATTCCTCCCGATACAAATAAGGACTTCGTACAGGGCGTTCCGAGATGATTTCCTCCAAACTGCGATCCATGATTCCGTTGAAGAAAATCTATGGCTTTGAATGAGGTATGCTGTGTTCGGTTGTTGTGGATGGATTAAAGTTGGATTAAACTCAAGCCAGGCGGAAGGAAGACGGAGACGAGCCTCAGCCGCAAAATATATCACGTGACAGGTACAAGATTGATTCTCAACAATGAGTGAATCAGATAGACCGGGTTACATGGAAATGCCATTGATGAGAAGGGTTTACTATTTAGGAATTTGAATAATGGTCTCGTATTTGTACAGTACAAATACTGTCTCTTGAGAAGGATTGTGGCGGGCAAGCCCAAACAACTATGAATAAACCCAGAAAAACAAACAATGCCTGGCCAGCATGCATAAACAATGCAGAGTATAACCTGAAAAACAATATGAGCAATGGATTGGAACAAAACCCCCTGTAGGTATGTGATGGACGAACACCAGAAATGCTGATTACTATGAGGCAGTTGCCAACGGCCTTTCTATGTATCAATGGCCGCCATTGATTGAACGTTTGGCATCTTCTGATGTCCCTTGATTGTCCATCATTTTCTCCATAAATGTAATATAGTCGTATTTGGGCAGGTCCCTGTCTTCTAGAAGATCAGGCCCTTCGTGCTTGGGCATCGACTCGAGAAGGTTATCGATGAGTTCGTCGGGGATAAGAGAGTGTCGAAGATCGAGTTCTGTGACGTATGGCTGGCATACAGTTAGCTTTGAAACATAATTTAGAGGGGAGGATACTCACCTTTCCATCGGCCACTTCACGGAAACTCTGAAACACCTGCTCTGCAGTGTTCTGGTCTTCCGTCACACTAACCATGAACCGAATAAACTGCTCAAAGCTGACTGTTGAATTGCGGCCACAAGTTTCTAAGAACACTTCGTGCATCTCATCCTCATCATATACAAGACCAAGACTAGCCAAAGCAGCTGAAAATTCAATTTCTTGTAGAGTATTTGATCCATCGCGATCGAAATGTCGAAACACTGACTCAAATTCTTCCAGTTGTATCGGTGTTAGATTGGTCATATTTCGTGCCACCATTTGATTCTCTAAGAATGCAAGCTTCTTAGCAACGCTTGACTTGACCAGTCCCAGCTCGTAAGACAACTCGTCCAGTGTATACGTTGTGTAATCGTTCTCATCGATGTTCGCTTCGGCACACTGTTCTTCTAGATCTGCAATGGTCTCTAGGAATGCGTCCAGAGGCGGGAGGTTATCATTCAGACGCTTAACGTGATTCAGTTGGTCTTCAACATCTCCTTCAAGACCCGATATAGCAAGAGTCAGCGTCTTCAAGGTGAGCGCGAAATCATTGGCTTTGTCGGCAAAAGAGCGGCGCAATTTGTTCTTGATATCCCGGATGGTCTCATTGATGAGCTGACTGCGTTCGTGTTCCTCTTTCATCAACCCTTCCCAATCTCGATCACATCTGTCCAAAGACAAATCTGCAGGAGGTTCGTAAGGGCGTAGACGGTACGTGCTGAGCTTGGTCTTGATATTTCCCAATAAAGCAGCGAGATCAGACTTTTCTGCTACCCATTTTCGCTTCTGGTTACGCTTGTAATGCGAAAATTCAGCAAGTTGCACCTTTGCATCAGTGTATGTACCCTCGAAAGACGCTCCCTGCCATTCTGCTCTTTGATTCGCAATCTGGGCCAGCAACTCCTTCATCCGTTTTTCGTAGGAAGACTGCATTTCCCATGCACCTTGCATGTTGCTCACAAACTTCTCGACTCGTCGCCCGGCATTTTCGACCTTCTCCAACTGCGAAAAAGCATGGAACCAATATGCAATATACGTCATCAACGACCGCTCATCTGGTTTAACCACATCACACACATCTTCAACATCAAGCAAATCCGGAATACCAATCTCGTTCGCGGCAATGTCAAAGGCCAATTGCATATTCCCTCGATGATCATTCTTATCCAAAGAATCGAAATCAATCAAATCGGGCCGATGAATATCCAGTAAGGCACAAAAAGCCAGCCCGTCGTTCCAACTCGCCGAAAAATCTCGAACCTCGACTTCAGGATAACAAGCCGTTTTGCGTTGACACCATAGCAACAACCCTTCCTTAGCGGACATGCCCTCAGAACTAATATCGCTAATGGTGAATTTCGAAATAAGCGTCCATATCAACCCGAGAATGATCTTTTGGTTTCCATCGACGATATCCTCGGCACCGATGTTGGTCATTTGAATTCCGCGTAATTTGATAAAGTCTAATCCTTTGTTGACATTTTCGAATTTCTGGACGCGTAGCTTTGGTTTGGAGGCATATCGACCGAGGGACTCGTCTCCGAGGATTTCCAGTAGATGGATAAGATTGACCTGTCCCAAGCATTAGTGCTCGTCTGATGGAACCATGCAGGAAGAGACTCACTCCATCGGATAAATCTTTGGTCAGGTCGCTGATGGCCAGATTCCTGACCTTTAACTTATTATTGAGCCTGTAAATTCAGATTAGACGGTTATAATGCACACAATTCTGCTAACGTACCATTTGGTGAATGTCTTTTGCTGTACAAGAATCCACTGCTTCTCGACCATCAACATGGTTGCATAGAGCGCCGCGGGGTTTGGACGAGCTGAGCAATAACAGTACTAAATAGCGTATTCGACGATAGAGAAACAGTTCGATTGAACGGCAAAAGATGGGTGATGAACGTAGCGAACTGCAAGGAGGGGCAGGGTTGAAATGACCGGACGGATTGAAACAAGACGTAGAATTCCCCTCTCTCTGGTGTCTCGGCGATCTGATGCCGATCCGGATCGAAACACGGGATGCTGGTAAGAATCGTAAGATGGAATGTATTCGATGTTCGTAGAGCAGTACTTTTCCCTCGAAAAAGAAGGGGAAATATTGAGAGATTCAGAATTGGTACGAAAGAAGGTCGTCAACAGGGATTGACTTGTGTAGGTAGTGGTTGTTAGTTGGCAGAAGTTGTGTTTCTTCTCCGCACGGGCAGGGGCGCCTCCTTTTTCTGGACTAGGGCTTGCGTTGTCAACAAATGCTTAGCCGCCAGCCCAGCCCTGGCCACAGCAACCGGCTGCCCTGCCGAACCACGTTTTGGACATTTTTATTCTTACTTCTCTTTGACCTCGATCTTGTCTTGTTGGTTCGAGGAGATATAACCTCGTTTAGATTGTCTACTATCGAGATCTGCAGTTTTGGTTTTCCTGGATTATGTACAGCAGAAAAGTTGGTGATTGAGTAACCCCTCACCCAAGACCCTGCATACAGATCGTCGCTATCACGACACAGGATCAGAAAAGGGCCAAAGTGGTATACTTGAATACAGCAGTGCCAAGCTAATATTTCTCCTGCTAGCTAATCAACACTTGTAGCTCGGAAAGATACAGACAAAAAAAGCCCATTTGTAATGATATCATCTTCTCTCCGATTCCGTCAGCTGGGCAATGTGGGGTTTTTCTTATCCACCATCTTACCCTGCACGTCATGTCTGAAATAACTCTGCCCCAACACCCCTCACTCTATTTCGTACACTTCAGTTGAACATACAAAACTACAACGCAACAATGCCTGCCTTCAAAATAACAGACACCCTCCCCCTCCCCCAATCAACCGTGCAAATCCCCCGCCTCGGCTTCGGCGTGTACCGCAGCCACGGCGACGACTGCGTCCAGGGTACCCTCACAGCCCTCAAGACGGGATACCGACACATCGACTCCGCCCAGTTCTACGGCAATGAGAAGGAAGTCGGCGAGGCATTTCGGCAATCGGGCCTGAAACGAGATGAGGTCTTTATAACCACCAAGATCATGAGTCCCGGCGGATCGCCGCAGGCAACCTACGAAAAGATTGTGGAGAGTATAGACAAGATTTCGGGAGGGGACAAGGATGGGTTTGTGGATCTATTTTTAATTCATAGCGCCAAATCGGGACCATCAGGCAGGAAAGAGTTGTGGCAGGCACTGGAAAGAGTGTTGGAGGAAGGGAGGACGAGGAGTATTGGTGTTAGTAATTTTGGGGTTGAGCATATAGAGGAGATGAGAAACTATGCCAAAATTTGGCCGCCCCACGTTAATCAAATTGAGGTATGTTTATCACACTGGTGTAAAGTGCTATATAATTCAGAAAGTGCTGACTGGATACAGCTCCATCCATGGTGTCAACAGCGCCAGACGGTCCGGTACTGCCAACAGCACGGCATCGTCATCGAGGCCTACTGTCCTCTTGTCCGCGGCAACAAAGCCAATGACCCTACCCTTGTGGCATTGGCCCAGAAATACGGAAAGACCACTGCCCAGGTATTGGTTCGGTATAGTCTACAAAAGAACTGGGTACCACTACCCAAGAGCTCGAATCCAGAACGAATTGCCGCCAATGCCGATGTATTTAACTTTGATATCAGTCAGGAGGACATGGACGTTCTGAATGGTTTGGATCAGGGTGCCGCTGGGGCTATAGTTGAAGCGGTGGATGATTATTAGATAGACGATAGGCGGGAATACTGTATTTAGCGTTTATATCCAAACCAGGTCATGAATCAATCTGGCCTCTGCAGAAGAAATGCGTTGACTGATTGGAGTGTCGCCCGTGAAGGGTTCGCGTCTGGTTTGGATGTTACGATCCATGTCAACCGTTGGCGGATATATTGTTTGTCGATATATACGTCTGTTTGCGGTCCGACGAATTTACCTAAAGAACGGTTTAGTAATAAGCAAAGCAACCGAACTGAGAGAGAAGCTACCATGGTCATCGTAAAAAAGGCAAATGACAGTCAAAAGTGTCCCGACAGAAAGATCTTTTCCCGTCTCACAAGTGACCACCATCGACTGCGCAGGGTTAGCCGTAAGATGCTTCTCCGCAAACGCTTTCACATTGTCCAGGGCAGACCGTAAATCTCGACTGCCGAGTTTGTGAGAACCGCAACCAAGATTCAACCTCTTCGCAGTCGATAAATCAGGCTTATCATTGCAGGCGATAACGAGGTCATAGTCACCTTGTATGCTTGGGTCGTTGGGTCGAGACTGGCAGATGAATAAATTCGACGACGGGCGGACTGGGACCCCGACTTTAACATCGCCATTGTCGTGGACATCGGTTTCCGAGATCAACTCCTGAATGACATTTGGTAAATCGCCCTCGTCTGTGCTACTAAGAAGGTCTCTGTTTGCCCAAAAGACAGGAGGAGTCAAGCCGTGAGACCATTTCTCAGCATCGTCACCTGCACCCTGAATATACCCTCCTTCAGATGCCTCGGCACCATGCACTCTTCTCGAGGCCGAGCAAAGCACAAAAAGATTGTAGCCATCCCCTTTCTGAAGCGTAGTAGGATAAAAGTAGGTCTGATTAGCCCAGGCGATCCTGATTGGATGACCCAAGTCCTTTCTCAATTGGTCCAAATCAAGTTTCAATTCCTATCAGATACAAATATTAGCGGCAGGTTCACCAGAGACTAACACTAGTAACATACCTTGAAAGTCTTGACAAACCCGTCAATTCGTCTCTCAATTTGTGCTTCTTCCGAGGCAGGTAAAAAGTTAGGCGGGAACTGGACGGGATGATATGCATGTTCTGATGGAAACAGGGCCCGGTTCAAAACAGCACTCCATATCGGAACAGTTTTCGAGAGGGCATCGGGCATCACTATTGCACACGTGTTAGCTCAAAAGACCACGAATGGCTTGTCTAGGTTCACATGTAACCCATAACCTATGTATGTAGACAAATGCGGGTTATCAACCCCGTATTTCTTCGGGATCAGATATGGAGTGAGTGGATCAAACGTACATTTGCCCCTGCGGGTGGAATCCACGATAATACACCTGTATAACAACACATATTAATCTCGGTCAAGAATGACTCGTAGCGACAGTACTGGTAGTGTATGAAATGATAGAGTCGAGCGCTTACCCGCCACTCTTCCGAGCAAGCTCGAGTACCTGCAAATTGAGCCTACGGAAACTGAACTCCCAGACCCCAGTATGGCCATCCGTACTCTTAAAATAGACGCTGCCGGCCTTGTGTGTCGGATTGATATACCAACTGCCACAGCGTTCGTTGGCAATGAGGGGTAAACCCCCGTAATGATGGGCCACCTCTGACACAAAGCGGGCGTCTGCTTCAATTGAGCGTAGACGATTCGTAACTGCCAGCGCGGAACGTCGTAATGATGTTAGAAGCTGTGATACCGAGACGGCTGCAGATGGGAACTCGATTTCTGACAGTGAGACCGGGTACGCATTGCCTGCCGGCCTTTCTCCGGAGCTCATTGCGCCGGATTGTATGACTGACTATTGGTCTAACTTGTACAGTAAGATAATGAGAGTTTTATCTTTATCTCGTCGGGCCATTGGCGAATGAGTGAGAAGAGAGTGTTCCTGGAAAATTATGTCCAATCAAGTTCGATGTCGGGATACGGAAAAATAGAATTGGAGCTAGACTGTTTGAGCAAAGGCGAAGTTGGTGAACAAACTAAACAACGGGAAGGCGGGCTAGGCTGAAATTAGTATGGTGTACGTACTTCCGGCCTTGTTGCCTTGTTCGCATCATCACTTCCAAGGTTCATTAACCGAACCTTACTGAGTTCTGTCAGTGGTTCAGCGTCAGGTCTCAGCCAAGATCAAGGAACTCCAGGAAGTAACCGAGTCCTTCGTGCAGAAAGAGCGCCTATTACCTAATCCTATCCGTAGGGCAATGGCAAGGGGCGCATGGGACATGACTAGAGTAACTGAGTGCTTTTTCATCCGTTGTTCTTCTTTTAGGCAATCATGACTCTAAATTGAATACCCAAAACGGCTGACCGGAGAACTCACGATGATACGAACAAACATGGAGCGGAGGAGCAGTGGGGCAGGGCACTGAGCCAATTTGACGTCGTATCCAATATTGAAACATCCAAGAGGTTCAGCCAGTGGCGAAGTCGTGAATTGATTCAGGTTCTTTTCATAGACTCAAGTTAGCGCAGTTGTACGGAATAAGCACATGAGTGAATTAATGCTCCCTTGTCAGTTCCACTGTCTAGTCGGTCGAGTCGAGAGGAGGTTGCACCATCATCCTGATGATTGGGTTGACAGCGCTTGCATGTGCTCTGGTGGTGCAGCTTACTCAGTGCTGAGTGAAAGAGGCCCCGCTTGGCGGTGCTGCAGTATCATCAGGATTTATGCGTGGCAGTGACGCTGGGCGATAAAGCGGCGTTTGACAGAGCGCTGCCCAGCCAATGAAACCGGCGCTAGTCCTGTTTGACTGCGACGCTCCCCGAATGCCCCCGACCGGTGCTGCCCTGGGCGACCGCCTAGATTATCAACCAATCGCAGCGCATTCTCGAATCTGCCGGCTGCTCCGACTGGGCGACGTCACCGCCCGGCGCTCTGATTAGCCACAGACCGGGCGGGCTGCTCCACTCAGCTGTGGGAACGCGGCTGCTGATTGGCACAGCCCTGACGACTGATGCAATCGGTCATTTCCGCCGGGACAGCGTCATTGTCTGCCAGTGCGCGCCTTCCTCATTGAGGTCATATCCTGTGGTCCCACGGTTCTGTTTGTACTCCCTCTTTGGGCGTCGACAAACGAGATACCAGCATACTTAAACACTCTTTTTCCCCGTCTTTCTTTTATTACTCCATCCACCAACATTCTCTCTCACATTCCATCCCTTGCACCCATCCTCATCCTCATCCACCTCACCAACTACCCCTCAATCATCTACATCTATCTATCATCCACCATCAATTCTACCTCACTCTTTTGATATCGCATCAACCACATACTACATAGCAAGCAAAATGGCTAAGGTATGCTTCCCCAGATTCACTGCCGACCACGATGGCTCAAGACCCACCACTAACCCTGCACAGATCACTCAGCTCCTGTTCGACTGCGACAACACCCTCGTGATGTCCGAGGAGCTCGCCTTCGAGGCCTGCGCTGACATCGCCAACGAAATCTTGGCTAAGCGTGACATTACCGACCGCTACACTGGCGAGGAACTCATCAAGGACTTCGTCGGCCAGAACTTCCGCGGTATGATGGTCTCTCTCCAGGCCAAGTACGGCTTCGAGATGGACAAGGACGAGATTGAGCACTACGTCAAGGAAGAAGAGAACCAAGTCATCGCCAAGCTCGAGGCCAAGGCTGTCCCCTGCGTCGGCGTCATGGAGGAATTGGAAAAGCTTCACGAGTCTGGAAAATACGACATGGCCGTTGTCTCGTCTTCTGCTCTCCGTCGCGTTCGCGCTTCTATCAAGAAGGTCCACCAGGACAAATACTTCAAGGCAGACCACGTCTTCAGCGCTGCTACCTCTCTTCCCAAGCCTACCTCCAAGCCTGACCCAGCTATTTACCTTCACGCCATCGACGTCTTGGGTAAGAAGCCCGAGGAATGTGTCGCCATCGAAGACAGCCGCTCTGGTGCTCTCAGTGCTATCCGTGCTGGAATCCCCGTCATTGGCTACGTCGGCAGCTATCACGGCGACGACCAACGCGGTGAGATGGCCGCCAAGTTGACAGAACTCGGTGCCAAAGTTGTCATGAAGGACTGGGCCGAATTCGAGTCATGCCTCAAGCACATCGAGGAGCCTTCCGACACCAGCCTCGCCAGCCTCTAATCATTGGCTCTAGCCCTTGATTTTTTTTTTTTTTTTTCCTGTTTTCTGATACCTCTTACTAGCGTTACTTCACTTCATCTTTCCAACCTTTTTACGAACCATTTCAAGCACTTGAATGGTTCGACGGAGTTGAGCTCCCTTTTTTCACCTAATGAGCATCACGAGGGTTTCCATGGATTGCATGATCATGTACTGTACTTTTTTCATCGGCGAAACAAAGCGCAGAGGTCTGATCTGGCGCACGGGTCTGGGTTTTTTTACTCCTTTGGGCTATGTGTTGCCCTTATTGACATGTCTCTTTTCTGCAATACCATAGACTTGATTTCTGTTACGATAGTCTCAGGAATAGAATATCCTTGCAGAACATCCTCCTTTTCTTTTGATCGTATAATATTTTTCACCTCTTTCTTTTTTCAGTCAATGATGGATAGACGTCGGCAAGCCAAAGTCTCTCCATCGAAAATGTCCCCACAAAGCGCGACGCCACTGGCTTGTGCGCTAGAAATGCACAACGACAATTTGAAGGCAAGGCTATTCCATGTCTTCCATGTCTGAGTTAGTTTCCCTGTGCTCTAGCCACTGCACGTAAGACTGGCATCGGTTCAGAGTCGTCCGTAGACTTGTCCTGTTTGGGGGAAGGGGTGGGGGGGTTGGATTCACCCGGAGCGCTGAGCGGGTATTCGAGGATCGGGCTCAAAGCCGGGTTCATGGCCGAGGGTATTGAATCATGAGGATATTGGGCTGGAGTGTTGTCTCTAACGGTGTATCGCATGGTTGCTACTCGAGTTCGTTTCCAGGGACAATATTCAATAATGAGGTTGAATGGATGGAAACAGGTATGCATACTAATTGATTTCCTCAGACAACATATCAATTGATGTACTGTAACCCGCGCTGAGGTAGTTGGACATGACATTTCCAGTACATAATAGAGGTCGCACGAGGAGACGATTCTAACGTTTTTATTAATGTTGTATGTCTGCTTCCTTGATTTTGTCCAACCTTGCAACAATTCAATGTTACCATGTTCTCATCCCCCTCAAGTCTATTATCAATATCCTGCCGCCCCTATGGGCTGTTGCGGTTATTGTTAACCCTCCTACCTATATAACACTCTCAAATTGACTCCACAATGCTTCAACAGAGGAAATTCATAACCGAATTAAAACCATAGAAGACAAGTCAGTATACACCTAATAACCTCTTAGGGTGAATAAGGGGTAGTACAGCAATGCTTTGGAGGACTAGCTCCACGCCCTGTTTGTTTCACCAACCCATATTGTACAGAGTTGGGAACAGACGAGGGCGATTTCGCGCACAAATTCGGAGCGCTGAGATTCGAAGTCGGACCTTGGATTGGTATTGTCCGTAGTAGGGGCAAACGTGACGATTTGGTAGCTGTTCCTCTTGCTGTTGTTATTTGATGGCGTTCATGTTCGTGTAGTTAAAATTATTCAAGTTGCTTCGTTTGAAGCACTTGGGGTACATAGACTACAGGCTGTTGTCTTTATATTTTCAAAATTAACCGCAATTTTCCAACAAACCCCTGATGGTGTAGTTGGTTTATCACGTCCGACTGTAATATTAAATGCTATCGGAAGGTCCGCGGATCGACTCCGCGTCGGGGGAACATCCTTTTTTCTTTTTTCTTTTCCTTTTTCTATATTCTGCTTTTCCAGCAGAACCTTGCAAATCATACGTGTTCCGCAAGGAAGTACCAAACTGAATTTTTTAGATGAATATGAATGGGCTCTCCCCTGTTATTTCAATTTTGCTCCTCAGCTCACGCTTTGTTAGTTTTCTATGTCATACATTTTATCCTGCTTTCCTGGCTCTGTTACAGTCTGAGATGGGTCTCATTTCTCCACTTCATAGTAGTTGAACAATATCCAGAACGGTTTACAGGAACAGCATTACGGCCAAACATAGACCCAAGTTAGGGCACATTCAATTAAATCCATTACTACGACTAAGACTATGATATTGATATTGACAGTGGGGTAGTACCAGCTTGTCAGTTGATCCCTATTAATAAAAAAGTGAAGACTTATGAAAGATTATACTTTGTATAAAACTGTCTTATCTAAATAATTTTTAAGTGCCCAGGCTTTAATTTCATAATTACCTTTTCTACGAATAATATTAGGTGATATTAGGATCCGAGATAAATTATATCATACTGTCGGTTTTCCCGGTCCTAGATATCGCTCAATAGGATTGGGGAAGGGCAGTCCGACGACCCTACAGTACGAAAGCAAAAGGGAATATACGTTGTATTCCTATTATTCTGCTTGCTAACTAAGAAACGGGGGTGCCGGGGGTACGGCACGTATATAAGGCTTCTCTGTACGCGCTCGGGATAGTGTTTGCCACAATCCGTCGCATATACATATACAACGAAGCAAGGGGTTGCCAATATGACTGGCACATTGCCAGTCAATGTGCCGGTCAATATGCCAGAACGCATGGAGTGCGAATTAACGGTCTGACACATACAAATTTGAAATTATACTAAATATTCGATAATGTAGCGTAAGAGTATATATGATGTGTACCCCGACTATGTATGGCCATGTAGCACTATGTTCCCTCGACACCCTCACCCTCTGCGGTCAAGAGGAGCCAGGGAATCAAAACCTGTACTTCTTCACCAACTCAATAGCCTCCGCCAACGTGCCCACACGCGCATCAATCCCATACCCTTCTGCCTCAAGACGCTTCGTCTCTTCGTATAATGTCGCAAGCGGCACCGTAAAACATTCTATAAACTCATTCTCCTCCAGCTCCGCGACAGGGTTTTGGTTCTCCGGAAGACTCGTGTCGATTCGTATGTGGACAAGGCTTGAGTTTGCGTTTGTGAGGCCTGGGTCTGCCACTCGCCCGCCTCTATTAGAACTATGCACGTAGATGGGAGAAAGAAGGGGGAGGTACCGTGAAACATAACCGTACTTGTCTTCTCAACTACGCCAACATAACCCGTTTCCTCCCTGAGTTCTCTCACGGCGCATTGCTCTGGTGTTTCGCCTTCATCGATCAAGCCGGCGGGTACTTCGATGGAGACTTTGTCGATGGGGGGTCTGAACTGTTTCTGTAAGAGGATTTCAGGACCGTGGGCTGTGTCGAGGATGGCGATTATGCCGACTCCGTCGATTGCGCTGTTTTTGGGGCGGGTCTGTCAAGGCCCTATGGTTTAGCATGTGTTGAATAGAGAGGTAAGGAGGGATGTTTACGTACCTGCCGTTCGGCGGTTTCCCAGACTCGTTTCACGCCTAGGGGGTCTGTGTAGGTGATTTTGCCCAGTCGTATCCATCTGGCTTCTGTAGGGTCCTGTTGTCATTAGGATCGAGGTCGACCACCGTGACACCGTGACACCACCGCGAGGGGGACTAACCAATGGACCTGTTTCAAGTATCTTGGAAGCCTGCGCTGAGCGCGTATCTGGTTGTGTCATTTTGCTAACGTGAATAGAAAGAGAGAAGCAATTGATACCTAGTAGGGTCTCTGGGTGGAAATGCAAAGGAAATTGATGTCATGTCTTCAATGTGGGGTTGTTCTTATCGATAAGAGTCGCGTTCTCTATTGCCAATAGCTACGCGAGAGGCGATCAGCAGAGACGAAATAAAAGTAAGAGTCTCTTAAACGGTTGAAACTAAGGGAGTTGTGAGGTAAGCTTCCAAGGTTGCTCTAATGTACTGACCTGTCTGATACGAGAAGGCCATGTGCCCTCGCTTCCCATTGCCCGCCTAGTGGGCTGTACCTGGGCTGTACATATCGAAAGCTTATTTCTACTATAATTCTGTACTAAACGTTATCAAGTGACTCCGCCTCATGTATAGCGTCAATTAACTTACTGATGGTGGCCTGTAGGTCGCGTGTTGACGACTGATGCCTGGCGCCACGACGGATAGCTCCCTTCTCCACAAGGCTGATTCAACCTGATAAACTTGCATCATACATCACCGCGAACCATGAATTGAAGAAGGCATCACCACACTCACTACAATAGAGAAGAATCCTCATGAAATCGATATTTAGACAGAGACCATATCTCCTCTCGACATCATTACATCGCACATTAACGCCAACATCACTATTACCCTCCTCAGCGCGAAGACAAATAAGAACAAAAATGGCGCCAACATTCACAATCCCCTTCAACGACCCCTTAAACACAAAATCTAACACCGATATCCCAGTTACCTGCCCACCCTCATCATCGACATTAGACAGCAGCATATCAAAAGACCAACTCCTCACCTTCCCAGCCTTCAAAACCTGGCTCTCATCACTCCACAAATCACTCGCAGAACAAACATCATCAACCCATGAATTCCACAAGGCGCCTTATAAACTACGCAAAATCGATATTCAGGCTGTTGATTATTTCGGCGGTGGGAGGTTGGGTTTTATCAAGATGAAGGCTGATGTTTCTAATGATTCGGAGGAGAGTTTACCGGGGAGTGTATTGCTGAGAGGGGGGAGTGTTGCTATGCTTGTACGTCTTCTTCCTCTATTTCCTCATAACCTAGGACTAATCAAGGTAGCTTATCCTACAATCCGATGATGTACCAACCACATCCGAAAAGGACAAATATGTCATCATGACAGTCCAACCGCGCATTCCAGCAGGCACACTCAAGTTCGCTGAAATCCCAGCGGGCATGCTCGACAACAGCGGCACATTCGCCGGCGGGGCAGCAAAGGAAATTCACGAAGAGACCGGTCTGTTGATTCCGCAGGACGAGCTTGTCGATATGACGGCTCTTGCTTCTGCGTCTTTGAATCAAGATTCTTCCTCGGCGCATGAGGAAATGCTGCAAAAAGCGGTATATCCATCTCCGGGTGGAAGTGACGAGTTCATTCCTGTATTCTTGTGTCAAAAGAGGATGCCGCGCAAGGAGATTGAGGCGATGCAGGGTCGATTGACGGGTAATAGGAACGAGCGGGAAAAGATCACGTTGAAGATTGTACGGTTGGAGGATTTGTGGAAGGAAGGGTTGAGGGATGGAAAGACGCTTGCTGCTTGGGCTTTGTATGATGGGTTGCGGAAGGAGGGGAAGATTTAGCAAGCATCCGATGTTGTCAAGCGATATATCTTTGAGCGTTCATGTCAGTCTCTTTGCCGTAGCATTGGCGGGGTTTGCTATTAGCTTTGATTGCTAAAATATCACTTCACATCCAACCCCCCAAAAGCCCTATCCAACTCCTCCCCCTCATCCCTAGGCGCAATAGCAGGCATCGACTGCGCCTCTTGCTCCCTCGTACTAGAATCCAAGATACTCGTGTTCCCACTGTTGCCAGCAGCAGTCTGAGCATTCTGTGCCGCCAACGAAGCATGCACAGCTTCAGGCTGCAGCAACTTCTCATCTCTGTCCAACCAGCCAGGCGCCAATCGCCGCTTCTCTGCCAATTCGCGTTGCCGTATACTTTCTTCCCATTCTTTGATTGTCCGCTCTGCATCGGTCATGGTCTTTTTTAGGTGTGTCTCGAGCGCCTGGCAGGAAGCTAGGATTTCGTCGGGGTGCGCTACATGGCCGCCTGTGGAGGAGACGACGTAGCGTGTTTTGCCGACGTTTTCGGTGTTATTGTTGTCAGGTCCTCCGGCGCTGGTTATGATGGAGGGCGGGAGCGTCGAGGCGATGGATTTGTAGGTATATGGTAGAGTCACTGCGGAGGGGAGGGAGATGAACGGCGAGACTGTGAGGGATACTTGGGCTAGGAGTGGGTGGGGGCCTGCACATGACTAGTTAGTGCTGATCGTGGTCAATCAAAAGGAAATGTACTCACGGTTTGAGTCGTACATGCTGGCTACTGTCGATCGAGTTGTGTCGAGGAATGTTGGTGCAGTGTTGTGTTTTGGAGTGGTAACTGGTAAGGTCTGGAGGTCGGCCTGTCTGATGTACATGCATCTTCCGCTAAGCTAGTTCGGGACGGGTGGGTCTCAGGCTCTCAAAAGATGAGATGAATCAAAAGATAAGACGAAATCTTCTTCCGAAACATCAGATCCTCATGCAACAAATCCCCTGATGGTGTAGTTGGTTTATCACGTCTGACTGTAATGGATGTTGCTATCAGAAGGTCGCTGGCTCGACTCCGGCTCGGGGGACACCTCTTTTTTGCTGCGGCGACGTAGAACTCCGGCCTTTTTGATCTATCTTGGATTCAAGAAGGTGGTGACACGCATTGATTGATACTCCGAATGGATGTATATTGACGAAATCTTTTTTCAAGACATACTACTACGAACGCAGGGGGTCGCGGACTGCGATTGATTTCACCTCACAGATGGAGCACTGACAATGAAGCCGCTAGTACGAAGTCACCGAATCTTCTCATTCTCCGGGATCTCTACACTTGAATAATCGGGCGTATTCGGCCGTTGGTATTTCACCTCCTCCAGAGCGTGAAATAAGGTGACTTTCATAATCGGGCTACGATGAACATGCTCCGGCACATGTTGATTGTGGCCGGGTATGGTGTCACTGCAATCACGGATATACTTCGTTGAAGTCAAAAAGTCATGAGATGTTTCTCACGTCATAGGTAAAATGAACCTCTCGAATAATCCAACCACTGATTGATGTCGATTCCTTTATTCAGGCTACAAATCAAAAATGCAGCAATTCCGAGCATTGTTCAGTTGATCGGCTCGTCCTTCCAATGGTTTCCTTGCCGACAACCAAAAGGAAGCATATACATCGATGACAAGCTTGGAAGTCGAGAGAAAGTGCAGTAATGCCAGAACGAAGCGATACAATTCAAGAGAACGGCGCGAATTCTGGGATTTTTGCAACAATATATCATTCATTCTCTCAATATTCCGTCTTCGCGTTCCGGAGAGGGAGAGCATAACCATCTATTGCTTAGATAGCCCTTTGACGCGAGTCTATCAGTACCTTCCCCTGGTCGTTCAAATCTGTATGACTCTCGGCTGTAAAAAGCTCTTGTCCTGCTACAAGGTGCTTGTCAAAGAGCGCTCAACGCTCCCGCCCTCGAGAGGCTTTGTGCGCGCTACGATCGCGTGATAGAATTATGCCCATGTCTTCATCTCACTCTTCGAGATCGAAATCATGTGAGCCTCCTTCTCTGGTCCGCAGACACATCTCGTGAAGGGGTCCAATATGGCGTCTTCGGCTTTGACCGTAATGGGTGGCGATCTGCTTCACATTCCTGTCCGTTCTACTCAAACAAAAACCGAACAGTGCAAGTCAGCACGGAAGTTTACATTTCAAATATGGGAATTTTGAGATCTCACGTTTGGTACAATCTGCGAGTATCCTCTGGTGACTCCTTCGTCGAAGTTGTACCTCTGTTTGCGTGCCCTCACCTCGATCTGATACCTCTGATTCACACAGTTGGAGATTATACTGGATGTTTCATATGCTATACCGATATCTGGCAAGAACCAGCAAAGCAGGAAGACCCTAGCTTAGTGACTTTCTCCGTGAACCGGTCTCTTAGGTATCCCGGTCAGACAGAGAATCGGTCGTATTGGCGTTATCGCTGGCCTGATTCTAGCAGTATGCAGGAGAACAGGAACGGCACACAGTAGTTTCTACCAGTTCCGATTTGCGGTCAATACTGTCCAATAAGTTATTTCCGGTTCTCCTTCACAACCCTTGAGAAACGGGTCGAAAATCTAATATGGTCGGCGTCAAGATGTCCCGGGAATAATTACGGACAAGTGTGGACCTGTCTTCCTATCAGCAAACTTGTGTGATTTCTAGTCCACGTGATGGATCAGTCTGTTATGCCCTCTGCCTGTGGTCGTTCGATTCAATGTTTTTGGGTCTCGTCCATTGGAGGGTTGTGTATGTACACTGCATGAGTGAAGTATGGCGTGAAATTAGGGGCTTGCAACCCGCGATTCCTTGGCTGGATAACAAGCAGATCGGCCTGCACATTATCCTACTAGAGATAAAACATACAACAGCATGGACATGGACGTGCTCGCTAGTCTATCGCTGCCCTAAGTCTCGCCGCTTCAACGCTCTCTTGGAATACTTCCGGCGGTAAGACGCAATGCAGCAGATCTGGAACGATCAAACCACGGTGTATTTTATCTACTTGCTCCGTGAGACACTGCTACGTTACGATGGTGACTCCAGAAATGAAATTGTAATCGATGGAGGAGGATTGGCTAGTCCGAAGTCACCGGTTTTTGGGATCCACCGACTCTCCCCACTTGAAGCCATCCTGCATTTATGGGGTACATCAATTGATATAAGTACTTGCTGCTTCATACTTCTCACGCAGAGAACTATGTACTCCAGTTGTACCTCATACCGCACTTGGCCGCCTCTCAAGTTTGCATCACCTCCTCGTGGTTCATGAAACAAGAGCTTTGTCTCGAAGCTTTGATACGTCATTGGAAACTGGGCCGGACCTGGCATGCTAATCTTGCGTACATTTCGGCGGGACGCTTGTTTGTTTTGTTGCTCTTGTTGGAGGCTTGGGTCAGTGACTTGATTCGTATGGCAGGCCAGTGGACTGGGCGTCGGATGTGACCAGCAAACGCGATAGGATTCTTACAAAAATTATTCTTGCCATCTGGGCGTCGAGGAATATATTTCGTACGATGCTTAGAATAGGGGGCAGCGATTGGCCACACAGCCATGCACAGCGGTACTGGAGTTGCTGCGGCTCCTTTTGACCTCCGACAACCAGCTGGCGGCAGATGCTCTGCTTTTTACAATCCATGAATTTTGGATAAATAGATCTGCTCTTTGCTCTTGACAATGGATCTTATTTATATACGTGCTGCTTCTATGCCTCGTCAAGCGCTGGACATACCATCATCGGTCAGTTCGATTGGCAGCCAACAACGAAATGGCGCTCCAGCCTGATCGAGACGAGGCTGATGAATCGGATCGACAAATCCTGTGCCTACCCGACCTTATCATTGATTCAGATTTCCCAGGAGGCTCTGAGTTTCAAGCTCCCTCTGATGTTGCACCGGAAGTGCGACTTCATACAGTACGTAACGGCTGTTGGTTCAATATTGTTATTTTTTTCTAACCAGACCTAGCCTCATGAATACGACCGCAACGATTTGGCGAACGTTCCTGGGCCTACCCAGTCGTGGGGATCTCAAGGACTACCTACGCAACACGGTCGGCAGCCAGGCTTTATTGATCCGAGACGCCTCCATGCCTCTAGTCAAGTGCAACCCATTGCATCTGACTCGGGAGATCGTTCGATTGTTAGAACTGCAACACGCAGCAGCTTTGCTTCTACAAGCCCACAGTTCGTCATCGGATCGACACGCCTACAAGAATTACTTAGAAGTGATGCAACTGGACCTAGTCGGCCCGCATCGCCAGAGGCACCACCACTACATGATGTGGTGAGCCGATGGAGGCGAAAGTGCTTGAAGTGCAGGTTCGAGCAGAAAAAAGTTGTTTGCTCCTATACCGTCGAGTAAAGGGCAATCAATTGATGCTAATTCGATGTCATAGTGTCTACATTGTCCAGAGCCAGATGCAGAGCTGCGACCGGATTTCATCAACCAATACGATATGCTTTTTGTGGAGCTAGGTTTGTGGTTTTCGTGTTCATTACTTGCCTTGTACTGATTCTTCTGATAGAAACATTGATGAATAGCACCAAGGCACTGTATGCGAGTGTTATTGCATTGGAATTGAGTTCCACAAGATACTTGCAGCCCGATAACGGTCCTATTTCCCTGCATATGGTTCTGGAACTGAAAGATACTTCATCGCCCGTCGGCCTGCGAAACGAGCACGAGGTGGTATTCTTACCTGACTGGCTAAGGGTTATGCTACAGATGGATACGCACACGTATTCTACTGTTATGGAACCTACCATATATGTGATCGGATTCGATGATTTCGTTTCAAAGCAGATGTGGCCTGGCCATGAGCAACGGCCACAAACAAGGTTCACCCAGGCTCAAGTATGTTGCCTCGCCGAGAACTCGACTCCGACTTACTAAACCAGACACAGGAAATCATACTCCAGACGGGGCGACTGTTTTGCGGGTACATTACACTCTTGGCCAATCTCGACCACATCGAAATATATACCGAATATACAGAGCAACACACCGCGAGATTGATTTGTGTTGCGCTGGTGTATCTTTTTATTCACCGATTATATCAGCTCTACCGGGATCTGGGGCGCAACTTGCAAAATCTTGTTGCTAAAGAACACAGCAACCATTACTTCGTAGCTCGGACTCTGGAACTTATGTATACCTGTCTTCGTGTTTCGGCCCCTTTTGACTGGAGCACCACAAATTATCCAATCTCGCGACAATTGGTAAGTTTAACTTCTACCTGTTCACCGATACATGGAAACTCTAATAATCCATACCGTACAGGATCGTATACGCCTGTTACTGAATGAGCGAAAACCTTTGATATTGCAGGAGATGCAAAACATTGAACGCGAGTATGCTTCTCCTAAGCGTGGCGATGGGAGATTGAAGGAGGACCCCACAATGAAAGATGCCGAAAAGCTCCGGTTCAAGAACCTTCAAATATATTTTGGGAGGAACCGACTATCTCAACTTGCGACTAATGTGATGCTTACATGGGATGATAGGTGAGATTGACCTCCCATTCTTGGAATACCTCCAAGCCTGTGCTCACAGAGTTGCAGGTTGAATATGTATTCAATACCCGACCTGCTTTCTTCGCAACCTCCCACGGATGCTGACCAGCCGAATCTACCTTCTGTCAACCCTGGCTTCCCTTTCGATAACAACGATGGCACTCTTACAGCTCAGGCTTTGCAAGCATTGGGGTCTTATGCCCCCGACTTTCAATTACAGCCACGGTCAACTCAAAGCAATGCTGCAACGCTTCCTTCGACGAACACAGACGCTGATCCCGCGAATGGCTTATCCCAATCTGAATTTCCAAACTGGGACCTAGCTGTGGAATATAGGGACTGGTGGCTCGAAGGTGGTACTTCCAATGAGTTTCCCAATCATTTTCAGTGACTCGAAATTCACAAAATCCTTACAAATAGATTTCTTTGCTTTGAAGCTTTATTTCCCGTTCTGTACTATTTCTTGTTTGTTGTTTACCGTGAAAGGATCTTTGTTGAACAGCTGACCTTGTGTAAGCCAGCGTTTTATGCGTACAGTTGGTTATTACTGATGCATCGCACTGGGAGTGTTCAGAGTTTGCAATAGATTTATTGCTACATAGGGTATAATACAACATTGATTAATCTTTGAATGCCATTCTTGTGCTCGCCGAGTGAAAAAAACAGTTGTGTGATGGTAATGAGACAGAAAAATAATGGATAACATAATATAAAGAATATTACTGTCATATTACTGGAAGATAACTAAGTTATGTAGTTGTCTCTCATACATAAGCTCCACACTAACTCCTTTCAGCTAGCTTCAATCATAAAATTACATGACATTATGCAGAGGCTGTGCTATCATGGAATTCCACAGAAAGGATATATTGACTGATTCAAAGTAGCAAAATGAAAGGAGGAAAAAAAGAAGAGCCTGCTCTTACTCGGGATCGAACCGAGGACCTTGTCATTACTAGTGACACGCTCTACCACTGAGCCATAAGAGCTGATGTAGATAAATAAAAGGCCTGCTCTTACTCGGGATCGAACCGAGGACCTTGTCATTACTAGTGACACGCTCTACCACTGAGCCATAAGAGCCGTTATGTTGATATCTGGAAGGCCTGCTCCCACTCGGGATCGAACCGAGGGCCTTGTCATTACAAGTGACACGCTCTACCACTGAGCCATAGGAGCTGATTGGTGTTGTCATTTGAAGAAAATTCCATGATTTTTTGTTCATCGAGCACTATGGTAAGGATCGTCTTTTACCTATGTTCCAATGCTATAAATGACTACTGATAAATTTACCGCGCAGGATGATATACGATGTTTGGTGAATAGAAGAATAAGTATAATGTGGACGGAAGTTGGTGCTATAGAATGAGATTTGGCTTCCCCTTTTCGCGGAGACAAAAGATCAAAGAAACACCCTACGCCGAGGGCTGCCAATGAATCCGAATTATCAAAGCAACTCTATATTCGTTTTGAGGGATGATCGTCTTGACCATCGACGGACATGTTGCGTACAAAAAATGGCAGGTGAGATGACCTCAAGCGCTGTTATCTAGAATGTTTTGAAGCCCCTACTAAACAATGGAAGTTATCGGTTGAACATGTTCTCCGTACTCGACCTGCTTTCGTCGGGAGATATATACAATACCTACATGGGCATACCACCTGACTAACTTTTGAGAAACTACATTCTGTCAACCCTGCTTTGCCTTTAGATAGCGGCGACTGAAACCCCCACACCTCAGACTCTGCAAGCATTAAGCCTTCATGCCACTATCACACCCAGTCGCAGCCATATTCAGCCCAAACCAACGCTGCAACTCATCCGTCAACAACGATTGACGCTGAGCTTGAAGATGAAGACGGCCTATCCTCATCTGGAGGCTATGAATGGGACCACGGAAAATAGGGCCTGGTGGCTCGAATTCGTTCAACAGCCGACCTACCCGTACACTTGTTGTTGATGCATCGCACTGGGGTATTTGGATTTTGCATTAGATTTCCATATAGCCAAAAATGACGATCTTTGATTGCTGACATCTGGCCGAGCCAACATTGAAGTTGAATGAAGTATCACCACAGCAGACTGTAGAACAATCCCGTATCAATGCATGAATCACATGATAGGTAATCCCTGTAGAGTACTGGACTACTGGTCCCCCCCTCAGCGGCCTGATTCCTTTCCTAACTTCGTCAGCCGCACTTGGCCTACACCACCTTACTGACTCAACAATAACTCTGATGAAAAGCGATCCATCCAGATTCTCTTTCTAGTTTTCGTTCTCAGCCTTGTTGCCTGTTTGCCACTACCGTATCTTTATAAAATATAAAAGACTTTGTTTGCAGCACGCGACCCGCACGAGCGCCCTCAGTTTGCGATCAACAAACAAATATCCGAGAGCTTATTTCAACCATCGTCCTCTTTCACATTTCTCCGAGTCAATACCATTCTTGAAACCCACATCTTTCGATCCGCAGAATATATCGTCAAATCCGACAATTGATCTCCGATAGATTCGATCGAATTGCGTGTCGGGATCGGCAGCAGTTGTTGTCCCAGTTGTGCGTGCGGCTCGAAGTGAAAAGGTCTCGACGAACCCCGCCGCCACACGCGCTCTCTCTCCTTTCCGCTGTACCTACTTCTTCCTCCTCTTACTTCTCCCCACGACCTGCTCACTCGCTCAACCGTACGAGCGTCCATTTTCGACCTCTATACATTAAATTGACTAGTCGATATATATTGATAACTAGTCAAGATGATGGAAAATCAGATCGTAAATGCGGTGACGCACAAAAAGCCCGTCCCGGAGATCGATTTCACCTTGCACAGAATGGAAGATGGCACCCAAGTGTCGACAATGGAACGAGTTTGCAAAGGTACATCTCAGGATACTACATGATGCAAGTCTGCATACTGACATCCTACAGAGGTGCAGGCACCCGCGCTCACAACTCCCTCTGACGAAAGTTTCTGGTCACCGGATGATCCCAACAAACCCAACTTGCCATTCCTGAAGCAGCATTTTTACCGAGAAGGTCGGCTTACAGAAGAGCAAGCGTTATGGATTATCAAGGCCGGCACTGAAATTCTTCGCTCCGAGCCCAACCTCCTCGAGATGGATGCCCCGATCACAGTATGCGGTGACGTACACGGCCAATATTACGATTTGATGAAATTGTTCGAAGTCGGCGGAGATCCTGCCGAGACTAGATATTTGTTTTTGGGAGATTATGTCGATAGAGGTTACTTTAGCATTGAGGTTGGTCCCGTCATGTCCGTTCTGTCTGGTATGGTACGTTGATTAACGAGATCTAGTGCGTGCTTTATCTATGGTCGCTCAAAATTTGGTATCCCAATTCCCTTTGGCTGCTACGAGGAAATCACGAATGTCGTCATTTGACAGACTACTTCACCTTTAAGCTCGAGTGCAAACACAAATATTCTGAAAAGGTTTACGATGCATGCATGGAGTCCTTTTGTTCACTGCCTTTGGCTGCCGTCATGAACAAGCAGTTTTTGTGTATTCACGGTGGTTTGAGTCCAGAGTTGCACACCCTCGAGGATATCAAAGCTATCGACCGATTCAGAGAGCCTCCTACCCACGGATTGATGTGCGATATTCTTTGGGCCGATCCGCTAGAGGAGTTTGGACAGGAAAAGACTGGCGAATACTTCGTGCATAATAACGTCCGAGGATGTTCATATTTCTTCTCGTATCCAGCGGCATGCGCTTTTCTTGAGAAGAACAACCTGCTTTCAATCATTCGCGCGCACGAGGCTCAAGATGCTGGTTATCGAATGTACCGAAAGACTCGCACTACTGGTTTCCCCAGTGTGATGACCATTTTCAGCGCACCCAACTACTTGGATGTCTACAACAACAAGGCAGCTGTTCTCAAGTACGAGAACAATGTGATGAATATCCGTCAGTTCAACTGCACGCCTCATCCTTACTGGCTTCCTAATTTTATGGATGTCTTCACCTGGTCACTTCCTTTCGTGGGAGAGAAGATTACAGATATGCTCATTGCCATTTTGAACACCTGCTCAAAAGAGGAACTCGAAGACGACACGCCGTCATCTGTTTCGCCTACACTGCCTTCGTCTCCGCCATCTGCTACCGACAAGGAGGACAGCGACTACAAGCGACGGGCAATCAAGAACAAGATTCTGGCTATTGGTCGTCTATCTCGAGTCTTCCAGGTTTTGCGAGAGGAGTCCGAGCGAGTCACTGAACTCAAGACTGCATCTGGCGGTCGTCTTCCTGCGGGAACACTTATGTTGGGTGCTGAAGGTATCAAGCAGGCGATTCACAACTTTGAAGATGCGCGCAAGGTCGATTTACAGAACGAGCGACTACCTCCATCGCAGGAAGAGGTTGCTCGTCGAAGCGAGGAGGATCGCCGCATCGCTCTTGAGAGGGCTCAGCAGGAGGCCGACAACGATCCTGTGCTGAACACCATGGCCAGACGTATTAGCGTGTAAGCCCCCCTTTCTTCTAAGATATTACACAGAAGCTGATTTCTACAGGTCTGGCAGCTCGAGACGCCGGAGGGAAGCACACAATCGCGAAGCTTCTAGTTAACATTAACATTAGTGATGACTAAAAGAATATACCCATTGCGTCTTATAATCCATCTCAGTCTCTAATTCTTTCTCCCTTCACAATGTCAAATGTATTCGACATGACTGTGTACATAACCGAATGAGCAATGAACTAAACAACAGTGGTTAAGAATCTTATTTTCTATTTTGTCTGGGTTGTTTGTGCTGCGTGCAAGATGTCTGATGGAGCGTTGGTGATAATGAGTTTGGATGATGTCTATTCAGTGGCCGGGCGTCCATTACAAGTGTGATGACAATATTCGATTTCCTTTTTACTTAAAGAATATCTCATCATTTAGTTAGTGAAGAAGTATGATGTCGGTGTCAAGGTACCCGCGGGCGGAACCGTCAAACCGGAATATCGAAAAGTAAACTTCCCGCCCTCCATCCATCCAATCCTCTACAACCTTCGTGCACAACACCAACAATGCCTACAAAACTGCGCACCGCAGTTCGCAAGAGCTTACTCCCTCTTGCAGGGAAGAATAGCGGTGGCAATGTAGGCATCACGTCAGAAGGAACGGTGTTTTATTGTCCTTCGTGCTCGACATGGCGACGACGAATGGTGTCAACAGCCGCTACAACTAATTGTTACCGAACGCGCAACGGAGGACTTCGGCATGTTTTTCACAATAATAATAATAATAACGTCGACACGACGACGACGGTTCGCCGGTATTTAAGTTCGTCGGCCGCGAGATCGAATGCTATAGCTGGCGCCGACATCAACATCAACAAAAACGTACCCGCTCGCTTTCGAGAATTGTACGCCGCGCTCACGGAATTGGAGGACGTCGCTGCGGATCACGTCAGTTTGAGTCGATTGCACCTTGCGCAGCGCGGATTGGAGTCGGAGGAGCATGTTGTTCGAGTTGCTGGTATTTCCCTCTCCCTTCGCTATTACCGGAGTAGACATCTGATCGATTGGGGTGGGTAGTACTCGGTGTCAACGATACGCGTTCTACACGTCGACTTGTGAGGTTACTTTTGGCGGATCCGTTGACCGAGGAGCAGTCTTGGGAAGAATTGATAGATTCGTATGGAATTGAAGGGACGAATGGGCTTTTAATTCGGTTCGTCACTGTTCCACCTACAGCAAACAATGGCAATTTGGCTAATAAGCTCCGATTGATAGATACGGCGAAGAATCCGGAATCGTCGAAAACAGTCTCTGTCCTACGATATCGATCAACTCTCCGCTGTTGAGACAAGGCAGAATCGAATTGTTTGTGAGCACGCTCGGAACGGGACCAGAGCCGGATAACGGGCCTGTCACGGATGAGGCGTTTTTCGTACCTACAATCACTGTTCAGGCGACGGAAAGTGGTGCGCATGAAGTGGTTCGATATCCGGTTCATAAAACTATTATATGTGGCGCGGGTACAGAGGGACTGTTGGCTTATTCTGGACTGTTGGGCCGTGCTGCTTTGAAGGCTTCGGAGAAGTTAGTGCATGGGGCTATTGAGTTGAATGTTGAAGGAGCTACCCAGACGAAAAACACAGTGACGTTTGTGAATACGCAAGTAGCAGAGGCAGCATTAGCCAGGTTTCGCGAATCAGTTCAGTTTGCCTCGGAATATGAACGTGGCTGGACTGCGGGCGGCGTTCAGTCGGTGGCAGACTGGATACATACGACTTCTGCGAATGGGCTCAGTACGGACTTGCAGGCCATCATTCATTCCTTGCTGGATGCAGCGGAAGAAGGCGTTGTCGCGGATGAGGCTACTCGTAGCAGAGAGTTCGAGTTGACTAACACATCCGCCGAAACTCGTCAAAACCTTGACCAGTCAGTCTCCATATGGGCTGAACGAGCTCATACCGAACTTCGCAATTCCTTGGATGAAGGCTTTGCAAGTCGGAGATGGAATGGACTGTCGTGGTGGAAGCTGTTCTGGCGTGTCGATGATGTGGGATCGGTCATGTCGGAGGTCCTACAGACTAGATTCTTGCTTCGATCTGAGAAAGAGATGATCTGGACCGCAGGACGGGTTAAACAGACTGGTCTGTTGAATGGGGCGCCTAACTCTCCGGATTTGGCTGAAGTGACAGCCAAGAATACGGAGCAGACTGAGTCTGGGTCTACTCAGACTGAAAATGAAATTCCTCCCTGGCCATTACAACTTGCTACCTGCCGTTTGAACATGCTCCGAACGACAATCCCATCTCTGCAAGCACTGTCTCAAGGTCTTGTACTTTTCAGTGCCTCAACCATAGGATTAACATCAGCGCTGTCAGCATTATTATACACGTCTTCATCAACCGGACTATACGAAGCCTGCACCATTGCCGCCGTTGGATTGATGTATTCCCTGCGCCGACAACAGGTCAAATGGGAAAAGACGCGATCATTGTGGCAAGCCGATGTTCGTGAAAGGGGGCGTACTGCTTTGATAGAAACGGAGCAGGTGTTGCGACAATTGATTCGGGACGGTCCTTCGGTACGAAGGGATGAAAGTGATGAGATGCGGGCGAAACAGGTTATTTCTCGAGCGAGAAAGGCGCTCGACGACGTGCAAAAGAAATGATGTATATTGTATTAGTATATTAGAGTATTGTAAACTAGCCATTCTTGTTTTCTTTCAAGCCAACTCAATAGCCCCATCCGGCACACCCTTCCTACTCTTTAACCTTCTAGCAAAAAACTCCATAACAGGTAACATGTCCTCTCTACTTTTCGGCATGCCATCCCCCCTTCTATTCCAACGATGTATCTGCACAAACTCAAAGACATCCCTCGTTCTTTTGAGCGCGGTATCCGTCACAGCCGACGAACCATCATCTCGTCCTGCCAGCAACAACACCGGCGTCCTATCTTTCGTCCCACCACCAGCAACCGTACTCGCGGACAGAGGATACGCAGCACCAAACGAAACGACCCCCGACAGCGAAGGACGATACTGTTTATCGCCTATCTTCCCCCTCCCTTCCCTCGCACTCGCACTCGACGGCGTCCACGGCGTCTCCGTCGAAGACTCCCTCATCGCCGCAACAGGCATCTCATCATCTACAGGCGGATGAAGACCCAACTCCCTCGCCGCATCCAGTGCAGCCATACCCCCTTGCCCAAACCCCAGAAACATTATATCACGTAACTTGTACCCATGTTTTCGGACAAGGGTATCCGTAACAACATCCTTCACGAGTAAAGTTCGTGCACGATCAAAGCCGGCGTCCATTGCCAGCGCACCCTCGGTGCGAGCATCGTTGTCGTTGTTGAAAACGACGTCATTGCCCCAATGATATCCGCCGCCGGGGATATCAATGAAACTGCTTGGTAGAGGGGTGGGTGCCTGCACGGTTATGCAGATTGTCTCGGGTAAATTGAGTGCGCGGCCGAAGGAGGCGAATTTGGTGGCTGTGTCGCCTAGGCCGTGGAGGAGGATGAGGATGTTTTGCGCTTTTTCGCCTGGTGATTTCTGGCTGGGGCTGGCTGGGGGAGGGGTGGTGTCGTGTGAGCCTGGGTAGGAGATTACTACGGTCACGTTGGAGGGGAAGTCGTCTGCGATTGGGATCCGGGGTGCCATATCTATCCGTCTATTTTGTTGCAAGTGATTGATGGTGATGAGTTTGAGTTGCGTATTGACTCGGCGGTATGTTGATGAGGTAAGTTTACCGCCGCCGTAGATCTGGCATATTCATGACGCCCGGCCTATGATATGATACTATTGACAGTGCGCATAGCACATCAAACACCAACAATTTTTGTCATCAGTTCGGCCAATTGATCTGCTCCAACGAATTTATCCGATATTTTCTATTTCTTGTTGTTGTGCTCGAGCATGGCACCGCCACAATCATCACATCATGCCGTGGCTGGTGAGCCCCTCCTGCCCCGCATTCGTCCTCTTCGTAAACATTCTACCATACGGGTTATTACGGAGTACAACTTTTGACTATCCAGCCAGCCAACTGCCATAGCTACCTCGGACGGGTTGAAGTCAATATGGGTGGACGTGGTAGGGTAGATTGACTTGTCCCAATAAGTTCCCAAGGAGTGTTGATTTACAATAGGAACACAAGCTGTGTTTCAGCTCTTCCCGGCTCAGGGGTATGCCGTTCGCCAGTATGATACCGCAATTGGCCGTGCCAAATCTCGGCGTTTAGGTAAAACACATCTGATATTGTCAAGGTATGGTACGAAACAGAAATAATAAGCCCGAACTGACCAATCAAACACATAAAAAGAGGACGCGCGTGGCTGAGTCGGTCTGAAACCCCTCAATCGAACCAATCATTCACCCCAACCAGCCAATTCTTCTTGCATTGGCTGTGGTAGCAGTGGGGATGTGAAAGTGAAACCCACGACATCGAAGCTTCGCCAAGGTACCTTGGCTAAAGCTTGCGTTACGAGTACACCAACATCCGACGAAAGATGGATACGTGTACGTACTGTATCCATCCGATTCCATCCACTAAGACCAGAAATAGAAACCATGCTGGCTGGCTTGGCTACAGCACCAGCTCTGCCACCGTAAATGACTCTGTAACGAGTAAGGCTACTGAGGGGTAGTGCGCTCCCCGCAGCTTATAAGGAGCTCTCCTCCCCCTCCTGGTCACTCAGCTAGCATTCTTTTTACTCAATCATCAAGCTGTTCTGTCTCTATAATCAAGACCTTTTAATACAATCATCAAAATGGGTTTCTTCGGTTGGGGTATGTTCTCCTTCTCATTACTTCATGCATGCTACGATGCTCCGTATGCGTGACATACATACATGCAGGACTAACAGCTGCCTCTGCCTAGACGACTCTCAAAACTCTCACGAGCAGGTCTACGGCGGCCAGCACGAGGGCAAGCTCTCCCACGAGCTGATTGCCGGTGCCGCCAGCTTCGAGGCCTTCAAGGCCTTTGAAGACCACCGCCGCAAGGAGGGTACGTTCCCCCTTCCCCACCGGGCTCCCACCTAGCTCATTCGAAGAACAAATGCTTACTTGCGAACAGGACAACCCGTCTCCCATGCCTTCGCCAAAGAGGCTCTCGTCGGCCTCGTCGGCGCTGAAGTCGACAAGCTCATCGAAACCAAGGGCATGGACGAGTACGACCGAATCGAGGCCAAGCGTCACGCCCAGGAGAACGTGCAGGGTCTGTATGACCAGCACTACGGTGGGCAGGACCAGTGGCACCCTGACTACGACCGTCCTCAGAGATGGTAAATCATCATGAAAACCTCCTGCTTTGGTAGCTATTGAATTAGTGATGGGAGGGGTTGTATAATGAATAGGAATGATTTTATTGAACATTACATGCTTCCAATATAGATTGTAGGATCGTAATTATTGAAGGTTGTCGGGTAAGAATTGATTGGGAATCTCAACTACCTGATCACAAAAACACAAGCTCCGTCCATGTATATCAATTCTATCTCGGCAACAACCCATTGATCATCCGGAAGCAAAACCAGCTGCTTCATGCAACACAACTAGCAAACAAAAGAAAACGCCATCCACCCCTCTGGCAGTGGACTAATAAATCCTCGAAATCCGATCCGTATACACCCCCGTCGCAACCCCACCCAGCAACTCCTGCACATACTCCTCAAACGAAATCGACTTAAAATCCGGATACAACTCCTTCGCATCCAGATAACCCAGATATTTCGCATACTCGGGCACATTGTCGCCTCGAATGCCCCATGAGAGTTGATATTCGGCTGCAAATCGAGGGGTGAATTTTGTCGGCTCGAAGGGGTATGTTTCGCTTGAGGCGCGGGCTTCGGCGACTCGGGCGTGGACTTCTTCTTCTGTGATCTATCCTTTATCAATATCGAATTTAATGACATGAAGCGAAAAGAGGGAGGGGGCTTACATATCTCCGCTCAACCTTCTCACCACTCAATTTTTCGACCATATCAAAAATCCCCGCCGGGGTCATGACAGTATTATACGCAAAGACCATTTTGTTTTCTGTCCTAGGGTCAACAATGATCTTGGCGACGTATTTCCCGATATCGCGCAAATCAGTGAATGCGCTGGGTGTCCTGCCGTCGCCAATCAACTCGTCGTTGGAGGTGGTCATGGCATAGTCGATTTTGCCGGATGGGAGGCGCGGAGTTGCGATCTGATACCACCAGCCGATGTCGATGATGGTGTAGGGGAGTTTGAGTTGTTTGATGTGGTTGTATACTTTTTCTTTCTACTAGCTGTCAGCCATCTTATCCTACCAAGGAAAAGAAGAGGGAAAGCTACCTCATCGCGCAACCACATAATTCCCCCCGGCGCACAAACCGTGATGAAGCCACAGGGAATAAAGCGCTTGACACCGGCTGCCTTGGCTGCCGTCGCAATATTGATTTGAATGTGCTGATCTGACGGGCCGACGCTGCTGACGACAATATCAATCCCCTTCAGGGCTTCGGCGAGTTCGGCCTCGGGAGCTGTGAGATCGCATTGTCGAATTATGACGCCTTTCTTTTCGAGGTCGAGGAGTTGGGGTTTGGCGACGGAGGCGGCGCGGGTAAGAGCGTAGACTTCCTATCTTAATTTTAGAATGTGTCGATTGACAGATGTGTATATCAGGTGTGAAAGCGAGTTACGTACGAATCCGCCGGCTTCGAGGAGGCCGTTCGCAATCGATCGGCCGGTCTCTCCGGTTGCTCCAATGAGCAACACCTTGACCGGAGCCATGATGATATTGAGTTGTCAGAAGTAGTACTAAGATCAATGTAGAGATCTCTCAAAATAATACGGCGACCACTGAAGTAGAAACCAACTAACCTATAGGCCTACAAGGAAAAGAGAAGAGAAGGGGAAAAGATGAAGAAATGAACAGCCGACGTAGCTAACCAGCTATGACGATTTTGTTATGAAGCAGATGGTACGACCCACCAGCCTCACACATAACCATTGGGTGGTTCAGCATCCCCTAATTATTGGATTTATTATGGATTTGGGCGAAATAATATGGATACTCGATGCTACGTGCTGGCAAGGTAAAACTTCGCAAAACATGGATTGGGTGAGCGAGTTGAGAAAGGTGGGTCTGGTTGGATGGGAGTAATCAAACTGGGAGAGTTGTTGAGGAGTCAGGATATTATCAGGTGCTGCGGTTGCGTTAGGCAGTCGGGTGATATGCCGCATGTGTTTATATTTTCTTGAGCACGAAGCTCATGATGTGCTCAAGTTGAGTCCAGGACATTGCAAAGATGAAAAATGAATGCATGACGTCAAAGTCCCGTGTCGACCGGGCCGAGTCTACTCAACTCTACGGAATGCCGATTCTTAATCTAAATTTGCTTTCTCACCATCTTGCACTTCTTCATGACAAGAGAATCGAATCAAAACGAATATACTGAGTTTGATGTCTCGCTGAGAAGTCCGACATTATCGTACTGACGTTGCGAGTACTTACACACACCGTGGACTGCGTCGGAGCACACACAGCCGACCAGTCTAATGAGTCACGATGCATGTCGACTTGTTATAGACTTGGATATCCATCAAGAGTTTGCATGGATGATCTGACGATGAGTGCCGATCATCCCGCCATTTCTTGAGAGCGAGAGTGTACTTCGTGGCGGGTTCCTGATTGTAGTGGTGGTCTCGGGCCAATGAAATTACTACCTGCCCACGATGCAAAAGTGTAACCATCTTAGGTGTTGATATGTTTTTTGGAACAGTGAGAACTAGCATGGAGCAATCATTTCGACTTACTTTGCTATGTTGGGTGAGAAGCGTTTCCAACTCATGGTTAGCGACACTTCCGAGGTTGAAGATCTAATACTTGCTAGTCTTAAAAAGGCACCGGCAGGAGATCACAGGCAGGATGAAAAATCCACAGTAGATCCTAGAAGAGCGCCTGTGCAAGCGCTCTCTAAGACTTCAATAAGTGATTGGACTCGTGAACCGTCCGAACAACGAAATACCGAGCTTGGATTTCTCTTCAACCAGTATGAACGGTTGATTGTTTGCTGTCTGACCAGCTGGCTGTAACCGTACTCCCAGCTCCATGAAGCAATGACGGAAGCAACGCTGACTGGGCTAAGTACTGACTAGTGAGAGACAGTTTTTATGAACCCAAGTTCTCAAGCGCAGCTGCGCCCTTGCTTCTTGCCGATTGGTTCGCTAGCTACCAGATGAAAGTGCGAACGGTTAGCAGTTCACTCACTCAGAGTCTCAGGGACAAGCCCGCCTAAAATAACACTCTGAGACGCAAAGGGTTTGCCGTGAATTTGCATCAAACCACTGGTGTATGGCAGCTCATCCTCAGGGGCGTGATTCTCCAGTTTTATTATGATAAGCAGTTTGATCATCACTCCTGAAAGTCATACTGAAATTCGTCCAACAGTGTGAAGATGATACGAATCAGTGATGAATCTGATGATTCTGATCCACTGCAAGGATCGTAGAGATCTCTCCTTGGCTGGTAGATAGGAGATAAACTGGAGAAAACTGGGGATTCGAACGCAGTCGGCAACGCCTCAGGCCAACCACGTCTCCTGTCGAAAAGGGGGCGATTATTCTGGGCTTAGCGTTAATACAGCTTTTGAGACACAGTACGCGGCCGTACAGGTAATTGACCCGCTCATGGCCAATGACGGAGCGTGGCTCAGCACCTGGGACGAAGGAGAAGCGCCAATCCGTGCTGTCTCAGCAATTGATTGGACAGCGCGGTGTCCCTGATCCACTTGCGCGGACCACCCGGAATCCACCTGTGGGCCGAGCGGGGGCTGGCCCTCCCAAATAGGCTGAAATAGCGCCAAGTTGCGCATGCTAGCCTGTAATCCCCGTATTTAGTACCATACACGCAGCGCTGAAACAGTAATTTAATGCTCCCTGGCTCCTTGGCACTTTCCTTCGATTCCCTCTTCCTCCTTCCCTCTCCTCTTCCATACATACCAAGACTCACTTTGACGTTCGTTCTTCTCGACACCCAGTTTCATCTTCTTCATTGAGCCGTTTTCTGCATCGCTCAATGAGATATTTTCTTTCTTAAACCTTCGCTTGTTATATTTGCATCTTCTAGTCGGTCATTCATTATACATTTATTAATTTAGCAAGAGCGTGTTCTTTTCATTCCAGCTCTTCTACAACGTTCGCTATTCCTAGGATTCCTATTACATCCGCTGATTGATACACGCCAAGATGAAATTCTCAACCTTCGCGGCCGCCGGCGCTTTTCTCGCCAGCACTGCCCTTGGCAGTGTCGATGAGATTGTCATCAAGGGAAGCAAGTTCTTCTACAAGACCAATGGTACTCAGTTCTACATCCGAGGTGTTGCCTACCAAGAGCCAGCCACCAGCTCCAACAGCTTCATTGACCCCCTCGCCAACTTGAGTTCCTGCCAACGTGATATCCCCTACTTGACTGCCATCCGCACAAACACCATCCGTGTCTATGGTGTCGACCCTACCATTGACCATTCCGAATGTGTCAACGCTTTCGCCGACAGTGACATCTACATGATTATCGATCTTGGCTCCCCCACTGACTCTATCAACCGTGCTGATCCTTCCTGGGAACTTCCTCTCTACCAACGCTACACTGCTGTCATTGATGCTTTCGCCAACTTCACCAACGTTATCGGTTTCTTTGCCGGAAACGAAGTCACCAACAACGATTCCTACACCGAAGCCAGCGCTTTCGTCAAGGCTGCTGTCCGTGATTCCAAGGCTTACATCAAGTCGAAGGGTTACAACAAGGGTGTTGGATACGCCACTGCTGATGCTGCCGATATCCGTACTCAAGTCGCTGACTACTTCAACTGCCACTCCGTTGACGAATCCGTTGACTTTTACGGAGACAATGTCTACGAGTGGTGCGGAGATGCTTCATTTACGTCGTCTGGTTACGACCAAATTGTCAAGAACTTCTCTAGCTACTCTGTCCCGTACTTCTTCGCCGAATACGGTTGCAACACTGTCAAGCCTCGTACCTTTACCAACATTGATTCCATGTACGGACCTGACATGCAGGACATGTTGAGCGGTGGTTTCGTCTACGAATACTTCAACGAGGCTAACGACTATGGTTTGGTTTCCCTGGATGGCTCTTCCGTCAGCACCCGCTCTGACTACAACTCCTTCTCGACTGAGATTGCCAAGGCTACTCCTTCTGGTGTCAACAGTGCCTCTTACACTGCTACCAACACTGCTCTTCAGGCTTGCCCCACCGTTGACTCCCTCTGGAAGGCTAGCTCCACCCTTCCTCCTACACCTGACGAGGATCTTTGCGACTGCATGGCCAAGTCCCTTACTTGCGTTGTTTCTGACAGCGTCTCCTCCTCTGATTACGGCGACCTCTTCGATTTGCTCTACGGTTTCGGTGTCTCTGACTACGTCTCTGGCATTCAGACCAATGCCACCAGCGGAGTGTACGGTGCTTACAGTATGTGCGCGCTCAAGGACCAGCTCTCCTGGGCCTTGAACGCCTACTACAGTGTCCAATCTGCCAAGGGCAATGGTGCCAATGCCTGTGACTTCAGCAGCTCTGCCACTACCCAAGCCGCCACCACCTCAGGCAGTGCTTGCTCTACCAAGTTGGCCGCCGTCGGTACCGCTGGTACCGGCACTGCCTCTGGAGCTGGTGCCACCGGCACCGGTAGCTCTTCCAGCTCTTCTGGCGCCGCCTACCCCGGTGCTTCCCCCAGCGCCGTCTTCGTCGGCACCTGGCAATTGAGCGCCTACATCCTCGCCGCTGTTCTCAGCGGTGGTGCCATGCTTGTTCTGTAAAAAACCATCAAAATCGATGATACATATACATAAAAGCTACATATCATCAAACCGAAACGACCATTTGCCTTTTTGTTCTGTGGATCTGTTAGTAGTGATCTCCATCTCCCATTTGAATTGTTTTGGCATGTAAATCGAACTTGCTTTCTCTCTTGTGTTTATTTGTGCTGTTCTATACAAAATCATTCTTTGTGATTTATTATTCGGAGTCCGATTCTCATTCTTTGACACACTTTATACCATAGCCGGACTTTGTAATATACTTTTGAATCGTTGATCTTGAAAATAAACCCTATACGCCACTACCACCCCTGAATGATGGCTTAAACAGCGTACTTTGAACGGCATCTAGTGATTAAAACTACGCGATAGAATTTGTACATCACCTCCTTCCAGTATTCACGCTATCAATTGACACTTCTCGGCCTCTGCACAAAAGAACTCCTCTCCATCAACCAAGTCCGATAATCCATCATCCCGTCAAACTCCTCCCTACACCAACCCACATCTCCCCCATACCCATTCTCCTCAAACCATCGAAACATATCCCCAACAGTATCCTTCTTAAGGAACTTCACAGCACTCCCAACGGGACACGGTATCATAGGCATGCGCTCACCCACCACCTCCTGAAATATTCCCTCTGCCTCGGACTGCGTCAACTCATCACCCACCAACGTCAAGGCAACATTCCGGTATTTCGCAGGATCCAGAAACATCCTCGCCGCAACACGGCCAATATCTCGCGTAGAAATGAGTTGCAGCGGCTTACTAGACCCCATCTGCTCCCACATACGCGCAAATCCCTTTCCATGGATATCGGGCGTCATATTTTCGAAGAACGTAACCGGTCTGAGGATCGAGTATGTCATACCCTGCGGACTACTGGCGGCTAACTTTTGCAGATGTTTCTCAATAGCGAATTTTGCGGCAAAGTTTTTGACGAATGTGGGATCTACTTCTGACTTCTCCGGACCGCCTCGGTCGCCGGAGGCGTAGATGAAGTGCTTGACGCCGCGGGCTACGGCGGTTGTGATTAGGGCTTTGCCTTGGGTTTCTTCGTCGGGGGAGTTGATTTGGACACCGAAGACGCCCCATAGTCCTTGGTTGCCATATACGGAGGCAGCGGCCTGGTCGAAGATGGAATCTGGATCGGCGAGGTCGCCTGCTATCACACTTATGTTGGGTTTGCTGGCTAGGGCTTGGGCGCTGTGAGATGTAGTGTCGCGTGTTACAGTGATGATGTGTATTAGTGGATTGGTGTTGCTTGAGGCGAGGAGGGCATCAATTAGGGCAGAGCCTTGTTTGCCAGTTGCGCCGGTGACAAGAATTGTCCGTGTGGTGGTCATGATTCCTTCCTTCTTTATTTTCAGGTACTTTTTTAGAGTGTCCGAGATGCTTCCAATATCAAATTTCTGGAGGGGATGAAAAGGGTTGATGATTTGTATGGTTATTTAGGTCTGTCAGGATGATAGATCAGAATTTTGAATAGCATGGAATTTCTATCTGTCCTGAAATTTTCATTAAGACCACCGCCTTTTATAGCAACTGTCCAAACATGTAAGTATGTAGCTGGCCTGCATGATGGATGACCGTATCGGCGCAATCAACTACCCGGCGTTAAAGCCCTAATGTCCTCCAACTGTCAGCTATGAAGTACGTACGGCCGTTAATTGCCAGGGGGGTCTGTGGGTTAAATCCCCCAAAAACTCAGCCCGTTGTACATGTAATAAATGCACTTTTATGCTTCAATCAATCTAAGTAAAAGACTATGCCCAATTGTATAAGGATATCGATAAATTCACCCGCAATTCCCTAGGGTGGGATAAGGAAATTCCGGTTGGGTTCATCGGTTTACTTGTATGTATAAGTGAAAGCTTTATCGATTGACTACGTATCTAGGAAATGTGTCGAGTAATTCCTCGTCAAGTGATGCAAATACGGCGGTATTATCTAATTAGAAGATAGAAGTATCAATGTAGGGGTAGCATCTTGAGGAAAAAGGGGTCGTAGTATATATTGATGGTTATATTAGTTCTGTCGGGCTGAATGATCACAACTTAGAAAATGTTTAAGATGTCCAGTAAATATACATTGAGCAACAACATCGACACTGATTATGTCCTCGAGCCTTCTATATCTACTGATCGACCTTGTAATGATGGCGGCCATGTCGGCGCAATCAACAACCCGGCGCCAAAACCCTAACCGTCCTACGGCCGATTCGGTAGACGGAGAAGGGATCACTGCGTGCCAAGTTTAGGCGTAGGAGAAGATGGAAATGCTCAAATTAATAGATAGGGTCAAGGAGTGAATATCTCATGCTGTAGTAGTAGACCCTACTTTTGAGGATATCCTCATAGCAAGTTGACCAGTCGGCGATCTCACTGGTCAAGATGAAGATGAAGCTGATCTTGCAGCGGAAACATTACAGATCGTCGACCTCTCCCAACAAAACACCGTCCGCAAATGACTTAAGTATCACAAAGTCTCTACTATAAATATGCTCATTCTGTATCAAACTTATATGTAAATATACCTCCGTATATCCCTCCTCCCAACACAGTCATCACAGCACGACCATAAACTTGATTATAAGGTAGTTCTGATTAGCAATAGGTCCTCCAGAGTGGGTCTAGATCCATGGTTCATTTTAACCACATATCTTACTCTGTATATTTGTATAGACTGTGGGGATGGATATATATTTAGCGCCAAAGATGGCAAACAAGCTTTGCGGAGTACAGTTCGATGTTTGCGGAGTAAAGCGATTACCTACATATGTACCTATTAGGACAAATTCCATTCCGGATACGAGATGAAGCGTAGGAAGCCCTAGTAAAGTTTGAGCTGATATACGTACTACATCCACGTCACTAACATCCAATGGCCGAGAAGCTGATATCTAGACCCAGTCGTCGAAAAGCATCACAGATCACAGCGGAGGTCTCTCCAAGATTGAGGAGATCTGTAGAGAATAGGGAGTATACCCAGGTAGTACATTACAGTTATTTATAATCCCCAAAGGCTTTAATCCCAAGTGGTATGCAGTTACAAAGTAAAGCCGAATTGCGCGGCGTGTCTGAGTTCCCGGAAGCGGAACAGAAGCATCTTTCTTTCCAGCTCTGCATCTCGTATCTAGAGTTTATATAGATTATATTTTCCCGTTAGGGACTATGATTTAATAAATTGCTGAATGTCGGATATACGGAAATATGCTTCAGGATAACAATACAACGCAGCATATCTTGCAACACCTCGGACCAATGGAGCCAATGAGCTATTTAAAAGACTTCAATAACTTCCATTCAGGGGAAGAGTGATATCACAAAGCTCTAGCCTAGTATATTGAAGCTCTTTACTTCGCTATGTCCTCCCACGAAGTTCAAGTCATCTACTGTGATGCTCACCCCCTGAAACAAGTCCAAACTACAAGGGATTTCACCTATGTGTTGTCGAACTCCCCGCTGGACACAAGAAGAATGATCAATCTCGCCCACTAGATAAACCAATGATCCTGGAACGTGGCCAAAGTTTGCATCTTCGCAACGGAACAAAGATCTATGCGGACATTTATCGTCCTACTGAAGGCGGGCATGTTCCGGCAATCGTTGTCTGGGGACCATACGGGAAATCAGGGAGCGGTAAGTATAGTTTTACCAGACATATGATATGCGGTATTGATACCTTCTTCTCATTGTATTAGGGATTATCAATTTGGCTTCATTCCCACAGAGGGTCGGTATATCCTTGTCTCGACTTTCGGGCTACGAGAATTTCGAGGGGTAGGACGAGCCCTGCTTGATTTCAATTTAGAAGTTCTCGTGTGTACTGATATACTGACTTATCTCTCACTATATCTAGCCCCGATCCAGCGGAATGGATTCCCAATGGCTATGCGGTCGTCAATATCGATGCCCAAGGAGTAATGGATTCGGAAGGGGACATCCGATTCTGGGGCAAAGAAGAAGGCGAAGATGGCTACGATACCATTGAACAAATCGCTGTTCTTCCCTGGTGTAGCGGCAAAGTCACATTGCCCGGCAAGTCATGGCTTGCCATATCACAGTGGTTCATTGCAGCCGAAAGGCCGCCCCATCTCGCTTGCATAGCTCCCCTAGAGCGTGTTAGTGACTTCTTGCAGGAGCAATACTACCAAGGGGGCGTCCCCGAGAAGCAACTCTGTGGTATGTTATATCTAGTCAAGTCTTGCAGTCATTGTCATTTTACTAAGTATCAGTTACCTATAGTAGGGCACAATAGAATTGAAGATATTAAGGCACTGCAAGAGAAATACCCACTAACGAATGAGGAAAAGAGGACCACATATTCGTGGTGCTCTTCTGACCTTCAACGGGCCAGCTCAAACTGGCATTGAATTTTGACAGAAAAACATCGGTTACCGGCCCATCACGAGCTGTGCTATACCTTAGGACGTCCACAAAGGGTGATTTTGATGTTTACGTTCAATTGAGAAATGCCGACGGCAATGTCGTCTGCTGCAAAATCTCAATATTCCATTTGATGATTTGAATGTCTCATCAGTGGATGGTGTTCCCCTAATCAGTCCTACCAAGTACCTGGCGCCTTCAGGGATCCTACGAGCTTCAGACAGAGAAATTGACGAGGAGAAGTCAAAACCGTATTGGAAGACACTATCCCATAAGCAGATACTGCCAGTGTCGTCGGGGTTCCAGTACGAGTGGAAATTGAAATCTGGCCTACTGGGATTCAATTCAAAGCCGGCGAGCAGCTTGTGCTGAAGGTTTCTGGCTAGTTCTTGGGCCCTGCGGAATTCATTTCACTCCGGGGAGCTTTCTCCGTCACCAACCGAGGACAGCACACGTTGTGGTGGGGATCTGGATATGAGAGTTACGTCGAGGTCCCAATTAGAGATATCTCATGAGTCCAGGTCCTATGTTTTTAAGGTGGCTTCAAAGACAGGGCTCTCTAGAAGCTCCAGGACCATCCTATCAGACTCCAAAATATGTTTGATAATTTTAATGAGGCTTTATCAATCGTAATCATAACTTATCCTGTGAATATTATCTAATACTAAGTTAGTTATAAGGTATTGAGGGGATCCGCTGTCATCAAGCCTCACGAGCCATTTGATGAAGGGACCTCTACTCACCCGTGCGAAATTATGCGAATATCATGGGGAAATATGAACGCCTGCCCTATACAGCAACTCTATTACTGCTTGCCTCTGGAAAAAAGTACTTACCCAGTTAAGAGGATCACCTAGGGCTTAGCAAGCCACGTGACCAGCTCCAGAGCAGGCTGAGCACTCTATAAGCAGGTCCACACAATCAGTGATCAATCAGTGAGAAATCAGGCCAGCAGTGACAACTCCGACATGCTCAGGGATCGGTCACTGCAAACAAATCTGTTTCCTCGTCAAACGATGCAAGTCACGATGGTAAATTCGATTATGTAATTACGAAGTAGAGATGGCACCTAGAAGGAATTAGACTGGATCAGTGACTAAGAAGGGACATCGAGGAAAGTCGAGACGTCAATGTGGAAGCACTATTGATATTTAAAACAACAAGGCTTTTATATGGGTGGTGATGCCATATGGTATAACGTATACGGACTACTTCAAACAGATGCTACAAGTTTACGGAAGCATGTAGAGGAAAACGAACTCATATTTTTTGAGGTCTTTCTCTGGATACCAAGTATCCTATCTATAACAAACTAATGCCCCCAAAGAAACGCCGCGTTGAGAATGGCGCCTGTTTGATAAGCTTTCAAGATTTCATCACACATCATCTCGTCTAACAAGGAAATTTTCACCCATAACCCTCCGGTAAATGCATATGCTGTTGAAACAAAGATTTTTTGGATACCGAGTCCAAGGTATAATGACAAAGGAAAGACAAAAGGAAATACGTAAATGGGATATCAACTGAAACAGAGTACGAGTCCACTGGTCTGGAGGTGTGGAGATAGAAGGAGAAAAAGGAGAGATATAAAGATAGACCAGTTCTCAACTTGCACTAAGCATTTAAGCCTTGTGTTGCTCACGGAAGTACTTGGCAGCATTGACCAAGTGGGTCAAGGCAGGCTTGACCTGTTCCCAGGTACGGGTCTTGAGACCGCAGTCAGGGTTGATCCAGAGCTGCTCAGGGCGGAGGTACTGCAACATCTCAGAGATACGCTGCTTGATCTCCTCCTCAGGGGGGATACGAGAAGTGTGGATATCGTAGACACCAGGTCCGATGTGACGGGGGTAGGCCTCGTCAATGAAGACCTTGAGGAGCTTAGCATCGGAACGAGAGTTCTCAATGGAGAGAACGTCAGCGTCAAGAGCAGCAATGGCGTGGAAGAAGTCCTGGAACTCAGAGTAACAGAAGTGAGAGTGGATCTGGGTGGAGTCCTCAACACCAGCGGTGGAGAGCTTGAAGCTGTTCACGGCCCATTCGAGGTAAGCCTCACGCTCCTTGCCGGAGCGGAGAGGGAGACCCTCACGGAGAGCGGGCTCGTCGACCTGGATAACGTAAATACCGTTCTTCTCAAGGTCAACAACCTCGTCGCGGAGAGCGAGAGCGAGCTGCATGGCCTGGACGGACTGGTGGACGTCGTTACGAGGGAAGGACCATCGGAGGCAAGTGACGGGTCCAGTAAGCATACCCTTCATGGGCTTCTTGGAGATGGAAGCAGCATACTTGCTCTCCTTGACGGTCATAGGAGCGGGACGAGAGATGTCACCGACAATGATGGGGGGACGGACGCAACGAGATCCGTAAGACTGGACCCAAGCGTGGGTGGTGAAGACGTAACCCTCCATGCGCTCACCGAAGTACTGAACCATGTCGTTACGCTCAGGCTCACCGTGGACGTAGACATCAAGGCCAAGCTCATCCTGGATCTGGACGGCGTAGTCAATCTCCTTGCGGATGAAAGCATCGTACTGCTCTTCGGTGATCTCTCCCTTGGTGAACTTGTTACGCTGGACACGGATCTCCTGGGTCTGGGGGAAAGAACCGATGGTGGTGGTGGGGAAAAGAGGCAAGCTCAAGTGAGTCCTCTGTTGAGCGTAACGGGTGTCGAAGCCCGATTTACGGTTGTACAAGTCAGGGGTGATCTTAGCAAGACGGTCCTTGACCTCGGGGTTGTTGGTGCGCTTGGATTCAGCGCGAGACTTCTGAGCAGCAGCGTTGGCATCGAGCTCGGCCTGAACGGAGGCGGGGCCCTCAGTAGCAGCCTTGGCGAGGATGGCAACCTCCTTGACCTTCTCAACGGCGAAGGAGAACCACGCGTAGACTTCCTCGGGAAGCTTCTTCTCGCTAGCGAGAGTGTGAGGAACGTGGAGGAGAGAGCTGGAGGTGGCGACGATGATGCGGTCCTTGCCAAGGGCAGAGGCAGCAGTGTCAATGATCTTGAGCGACTTGGAGAAGTCGTTCTTCCAGATGTTACGTCCGTCGACGACACCGAGGGAGAGAGTCTGCTTGGGGCCAAGAGCCTTGATGACGGTCTCGAGCTGCTCAGGGTTACGGACGAGGTCGACGTGGAGAGCGTGGAGTCCAGAGAAAGCGGAGACAGCGTCGATGTTGTGAACGATGTCACCGAAGTAGGTGGCAATGGTGAGCTCGGGGCCAGCGGCTCCGAGAGCTTCGTAGGCAGGCTTGAAAGCAGCCTTGATCTCGGGCTTCAAGTCGAAAACGAGGACGGGCTCATCGATTTGGACACTGAAATTTGTGTTAGTCATTATTTTTGGTCGACGTGCTCAATCATGTAGAGAAAACTTACGAGTCGGCGCCGGCAGCCTTGAGGGCCTTGAGAAGCTCGACGTAGACGGGGACAAGCTTGCTCAACAAAGAGATGGGCTCAACAGAGTGACCACGCTCAGTCTTTCCGAGAGCCAAGAAGGAAACGGGACCTAGGAGGACGGGGCGGGTGACGAAACCGGCTTCCTTGGCCTCGAGGAACTCGCGGACGGGCTTAGCATCCTTTGCGAGGGCAAAAGTCTGGGAGTCGCTGAAAGAAGGCTTTGTGTAGTGGTAGTTGCTGTCGAACCATTTTACCATCTCCATGGAGGGGACATCGACACCGGCACGCTGGCGACCACGGGCCATGGCGAAGTACTCGTCGAGGATGTTGAGTTTCTGGGAAGCATAGCGCTCGGGGGTGGCCTATAAAGACATCGTGAGTAAATTTCTTTGATAGCTCGTAAAGAAGCAATGCATACACTGAAGAGCTGGATGTGGTCCAAGACTTGGTCGTAGAAGGAAAAGTCGTTGGAGGGGATGACATCAACACCGGCATCCTTCTGGATCTTCCAGTGAGCAAGACGGAGTCTCTTTCCCTCAGCAATGAGGTCTTCCTGGGAGATCTTGTCGGCCCAGTAAGCTTCGGTGGCCTTCTTGAGATCTCTTAGGGCTCCCATACGGGGGAAACCCAAGACAGCGGATTGAACCATTGTGACTTGTGTGATATGTATGAAGAGATAAAAAAAGTTGATCAAGTGGCCTCACAAGGCAATACAATTACGCTGAAAGACAAGAAGAACAAGTTTATCAGCGACAATTGATGGTTGTGAGATGAAGGAAGAAAAGTAACTCAAGCTTCAGAGACAGGCGATGAGTCTTGTATTAAAGAAGAAAAAAAAAGAAGGTACAGCAGGAGGGGTGACTTTGCTCTTCGGCCTCCGAAATTTTCGGGCCCCGCCAAAGCAGGAGCTCTCTCAGGGCTCAGGCAAGCACGCTCCTTCCGCGGCGTCCAGTGGTTGCCCGGAAAACCGAAGCGGTGAGTTTGCGGGGTGCCAAATGTAAAATATTGCCGTATTGCGCCATATGCTCTTTTTTCTGCTCGACTCTCTGCTTTTACGTATATGCAGCCTACATTGTTCAATTGACTAATTGACCGCTTGTACGATCTATTGGAGTATCCTGATATACTCTATGAAGAAACTAATACCAGGCAGTCGCCTTATGGCGTCGACTCCCCTTCATTCGCCACTTCGAGCTATCCATCCCCGTTGTGTGCCGGCCATCGATATACGGATTCGGGCGGAGAAACGTATCACCTAATTCTGACCCGAGTTGCTACGGAACGAGATAGTTCGCTGACAGATGCTCGACCTTGACCGGTGATTATTTGTATAAAGGAACCCTTTTCCCTCTTGTGTCCAGCCGGGCTTGAAGCTGGAGGTGTCGTGTCAGCTATCGAGTCCCGGTTCTCGTGGAGAAAGATCGCTCTGAAGTCAACGCCGGGCTCGCTTTCCGTACCGTTAGCCTCTTCTACAACATTGGTGAAGTTTTTATTCAACATTTGGAGCGAAGCGGTCGTCATTGTTCATGGATTTCTACAGATGTTTCGATACACTTAGTGCTACATTGTTGGCTGTGCATTTAGACTGTCTTCCTCAATTGCTGCGATACTAAATCCAGATTGTGCTCAGACGTCGTGATATTTTTCTCTACTGTTTATCACTTAGATTGCACAACGAGCAGCGCAATTTCCAAGAAAAAGACCAGCCTCGCCCTCTCAAACCTCGTGAGCGGAGAATTTTTGCAAACCACCCGAGCGATATCGGAGAGCCTACTGCAGGGACGGCGGGAGGTGAGATTGTGGTGCCTTATCGATACGGCCCTGATCATGCGACCATTTTGAGCTTCAGATGAGCAGCAATTGCCTCCGCTAAGAGCTACAAAACTGATAATTCCGATTCTACTTGACTATTTACCAGAAAGATACAGACAATCAGTACGTGTTGTGAAGCTGTGACGGATGGTAGGCAGAGCAAACACGGCGTATGAACTTCGCTCATACCCACCCCGCATTTTGACTCGTCGCTGGATTGAGCGAAGCTTCGAGCCCTAACCCTAGCCCTACTGACTTGTAGCTACAAATGATCATCAAACGCATAGCATCACCAATAGTCCTGGTCAATTTGACTCGTGCATGTGGCGAAAACATGATTTTTGATTTCCATCTGCGAAATGATATAGCTGGACCCTGTAGCAAAAGTGCCTTGATAGGATCTTCGCCTGGATCCTCCTATTGGACAACTTCTAGGGCGGCGGCTCAGTGAATGTCGATTAGTTGACAACAGACATTAATAATGAGCAGGTAAGTTCTGCCAGCTCAATTGAAGATTAGATCTGCAGTCTAGGCTGAAGATAGTCTCTATCACCGGGAAAGAGTATTCGAGAGAATCTGCAGAGAGTGACTTAGTGTCAGCCGGTTATATACGTAGATAGATCCAGAAGTACTTCAACACGTATCCCTCCATCTAGCCTTTCATGACGGGTTGATTATATACGTATTTCCTTTCGTCTGTCTTGAATCCATATAAGAACATCGACTAAAATGAGAATCAACCCCCAAAAGCTCAACATCGGAGTCATAGGGCTAGGCCGCATGGGCAAACGCCATGCCCTAAATGTCCTGTACCGCGTACCCAAAGCCCGTCTATACAGCGTCTGCTCTCTGACTCCTCATGAACTCGAATGGGCCAGAAACAACCTAGAGCCTGAGGGTGTCAAGATACTCTCCCATTTCTACGAAATGATTAATACGCCCGGTTTGGCAGCGGTGATCATTTTGTCGTTGATGGAGTTGCATGTTGAGCATACCCTTGCCGCTGTTAAGCGTGGCATTTATGTTTTGTGCGAGAAGCCGTTGACTAAAGATTTATCAAAAGTAAGCATATCCCTACTGAGAAGCATAGCCGCATTGATATATTATGTCAGTTAAGTCAACTACTGGAAGACCTCGGCGAAGAGGGCCGCTCCAAAGTAATGGTCGGCTTCGTGCGCCGTTTCGATGAAGAATACCTTACAGCACAACGCAGTATCCAGGCCGGCTCAATCGGTACGCCTTTGATAATCCGTTCTCAGGGAGCAGAGAAACTGGACAAGAGCGACTTCTTTATCGAGGATTCGCGACAGAGTGGAGGGATATCCATTGATACCGTCGTTCACGATATTGATCTAACCCTCTTGTTTTTGGGGAGGAGGATTGTGTGCCAAAGGCGCTTTGGGCGACGGGCCTGATTGCGCATCATCGTGAGATAAAGGAGTTCAATGACGTGGATAATGGGGTTGGCGTGGTTGATGTCTGGGGTGGTAGGATCGTGCACTATTATCATTCTCGAACCACCTTCCACGGCTACGACAATCACGCTGAGATACTGGGTAGCGAGGGCAAAATCTCCATCAACCTCGTGCCTGATGCGAATAGAGTGCAACTTTCAAACGTAGCGGGCATTCAGTAGGATGCGACACCAGGTTGGATTGAACGATATGCAGATGCGTTTGTGGATGCGGTTTTGATGAGAAAGGAACTGCCGTTGAAGTTGTCGTCGGCGCTGCAGGGGATGAAGTTGGCCATTGCGTTGCAGGAGAGCTTGGTGAAGGGGAAGAGAATTGAGTTTGATGAGAATGGCAAACGGAAGGGATGGGGCTGAAAGCTTTGTTGTAGTTAAGAGGTCCTACCCTGTGAGTTCATTTCCAGTGAGTTAGGGCTTCTGCGGACTAGATCACCGCCGATCCCACATACGCAGGCGTCGACACCGCCCTCCTTCGCGAAATAGAATACATCTCCTGCTCCCCAACTACGCAAACAACCATCTATGAATTCCGTGTCTCGGAACTCATGTGCAACAAAGAACGCAACTTACATGGTGGGGCCGTGTCAACCATCTTCGATAATCTCAGCTCAACGGCGCTGTATACGATTAGCAAACCGCGTGTTGGGATGCGTTTGGGGTTAGCAGATCACTGTCGGTTTGGTATCCCATCGACCAGGTTGAAGTGTAGGGTTGTGGCGGCAGGGAGGAGAATGGCGACCGTCCGGGGGGTAATGGAGAGTGTGGATGGGACTGTATGTGCTAGTTGCGTGCATGAGAAGTTTTTGCCGGAGAGTAGTTCTGCAAAGGTTTGAATTGGTCTACGTATTTGACTGTTGAGTTTTGGTCAATGTGGGCTGTAAATGGCTGTAGAATTAGGGCTAGGGCTACCGGGGAGAACCCTCAGCCATGCTAAGCATGCAAGACATGATCTCGATCAATTGAGGATCTGGTGCCATGATGGCATGAATTGAATGCTTTCCTTACTTTCGGGGGCCGCAAAGAAGCAAGACGTGTTAGAGCAAAGTGCTGAACTACGTATGTAGCATCAAAGAACGATCGGCCCAGCGGGGAGATGCACGATACCAAGATCTGCCACGCTGACGGACAAAACGGACGAACCTTGAAAGTGTTACTCTGTACGTAAAACAAAACGTCGCGGGAGGCGGCACCGAGAACCCTTGTAAACAAAAAAATCCGATACGTACGAAGTATGTAGCAACGATGGAGTGATAGATCGACAAGCACAAGCCAGAGAACCAACAACGCTAGAGGGCGTCTTGCATGATTCAGTGGACGAGGATTGGCGAGTAGTCGATGAGTCATTTTGGAAGCCACCATCTTCGTGATCTGAATAGCGCTTTTGATGTTAATTTTTGCTCCATGTACCCAGATTCACCAATCTAGACTGCCTTTTGGTGGTGAATATAGAATGGGGTCAAGAATAAACGGGCGAAAATTGATAATTGCTTGCAAATCTGATCGTCTACACATGCTCGTTCTGCGTAGAAATCGATGAACCTGTACGGAGTATGCAACAATTGCCGGACAGCCGAAACACGCACGGCGATTGGCCAATATCATAAAGGACGAGTGGAGCATGGAACGGAAGTTGTTTCGCCTAAAGAGCCGAGGCCCTAATCTAGCTCGCTGTTTGACCTGTTTGCATTGTTTGCCTGGTCGCGCCGTGGGCTATAGGCTAGGCTATCAGTCAGGGTTCAAGGAAAGAAACCACCGATCAATCGATATCTGCATCTCACATCGATGAGTCAAGATGATTCATAGCACATTGCCAAGTGTCGACGCGTACTCGTGAAGAAAAACAACTGTCCGCACATGGCAGGCCAAGACTTCTTCTAAGTGGCTTGCCCCGCAATGAAGAGAGCCAAGAGACACCGCATTAGGACGTCGCTTTTAGGAGCGGACTTAATTGTCGACGGAGATACTCCGTGGTACGGAGTTAGGTCATGACAATGTTGGTTGGTTCAAGCATTGGATATCGTATCGTCTCCTGTGTGGGCTCTTCATCATCAGAGTGAGGAATTCGCAAGGGTATTCTTGTTGGATGCTCGGAGGAATTTGGTGCGAGGTCTTGGTAATTTACTGATTGGTAGATTAAATTTGAAGTTGGATGGATGTTGGTAGAGTTTATATGATGGGTCTGCCGCCTGGGGTTCTGGGAGCCACTCTTACTGCCCAGAGCAGGAACCACCTACTAGCTGCCATTTCGGGAAGCAGGCCGGCTAAAAGAGGTGCCGCCGTCTCAGGATTTTTTTTTTTTCTTTGCTCTTCACCTCTCTTGAATCTCCTCCTGTCTTGTTCTCTTTCATCCTCGCCTTTCTTGGTGCCTGGCAGTCTCTCATTCTTCACAGCCGGATACCCTGCACATCCTCTGTGCAAATGGTTCTAGGTCTTGTGCTGTCTATTCGTCCTTTGCCCTCGTTAGCACCATTTACCCCAAACTTTAATCCGGCACATTATTAATCATAATTTTCGACTGCAGAATACCATCTGAATTATCGATACCCTCCTCCTAGGATAGCTCAACATTAGACAGCGGACACAATGTCGTCACCTGCTAATCCCCCCGAATCCTGGACCAAGGAAGATGAAAGTGTGCGAACCGAATCCACCTACGAAGACGGCCGCGAGCAAGTGAGAAACTCTAACCCTACCGGTCTCACGCGCATCCAATCTGGCATTGATGTCGAGCGCGCAGAAAGGGACTTTGCGGAGCTCAACAAACAGTTTTCCAACATCTCTCAGCAAACGAGACGACTCTCGAAACAGGCATCACGACAATCAAAGCGCGCCTCGGTGCACGATATCGAAAAGACTGGAAGCTCGCCCGCATCTACCACCGAGCAGTGGGATCTGGAATCTGCTCTCCATGGGTCCAAAGCCGCCGAGAATGAAGCTGGTATCAAGCCAAAGCATATCGGTAGGTACTACAGCTTGCAAGTATGACGGCTGTCGGCCCAAACTGACGATATTGTAGGTGTCATTTGGGACGGTCTTACAGTCCGAGGATATGGTGGAGTCAAGACCTTTGTACAGACGTTTCCCGATGCCGTGATTGGCTTTTTCAACGTTTATGAGACGCTCAAAAATCTCTTGGGATTGCAAAAACACGGCGCCGAAGTCGACATTCTCCACAATTTTAGAGGTGTCATGAAACCCGGAGAGATGGTCTTGGTCCTGGGTCGACCCGGTTCTGGTTGTACTACGTTCTTGAAAGTCATCACAAACCAACGTTATGGATACACATCGTTTGACGGCGGAGTCACGTACGGACCATTTGATAGCGACACTTTTGCAAAGAGGTTCCGCGGTGAAGCTGTTTACAATCAAGAAGATGACGTTCATCACCCTACTCTGACCGTTGGCCAAACTCTCTCGTTCGCTCTCGACACCAAGACTCCAGGAAAAAGACCCGCCGGCGTATCGAAGAAAGAATTCAAGGAAAAGGTCATACAAATGTTACTGAAGATGTTCAACATTGAGCATACAATCAACACAGTCGTGGGCAATGCATTCGTCCGAGGTGTCTCTGGAGGCGAGCGCAAGCGAGTGAGTATAGCAGAAATGATGATTACTTCTGGCACTGTCTTAGCTTGGGACAACACAACTCGAGGTTTGGACGCATCTACCGCATTGGATTTCGCAAAGTCACTCCGGATCATGACCAACATCTACAAGACAACGACATTTGTTTCTTTGTATCAGGCCTCAGAAAACATCTATGAGCAATTTGACAAAGTTATGGTCATCGACGAGGGTCGCCAAGTCTTCTTTGGGCCTACAGCTGAAGCAAGAGCCTATTTCGAAGGACTTGGTTTCATGCCAAAACCTCGACAGACAACACCCGATTATCTGACCGGCTGTACGGATCCATTCGAAAGGGAATATCAAGAGGGCCGTAGCTCTGAAAATGTGCCCTCTACACCGGAAGAACTGGTCAAGGCCTTCGACGAATCCAGATACCGCACGTTGCTTGACGAGGAAATTGCTGCCTATCGTACACAAATCCAAGAAGAGAAGCACGTCTACGATGAATTCGAGCTTGCTCACAGTGAAGCCAAACGCAAGCACACCCCCAAATCTTCGGTCTACTCAATCCCCTTCTATCTACAGGTCTGGGCCCTGATGAAACGTCAGTTCCTTGTGAAATGGCAGGATAAATTCACTTTGACGGTCTCTTGGGCTACATCTATCATTACGGCTATTATCTTGGGAACCGTTTGGTACAAATTGCCAACAACCAGTTCGGGTGCCTTTACTCGTGGTGGTTTACTCTTCATATCGCTACTGTTCAACGCCTTTCAAGCCTTTGCAGAATTGGGTTCGACTATGCTTGGCCGTCCAATTGTGAATAAGCACAAAGCCTATACCTTCCACCGCCCGAGTGCTCTATGGATTGCTCAGATTTTAGTCGATACGGCTTTCGCTGCTGTGCAGATATTAGTCTTCAGTATCATTGTTTACTTCATGTGTGGTCTAGTCCTTGATGCTGGTGCTTTCTTCACCTTCGTCCTTATCATCGTATCCGGATACCTTTGTATGACTTTGTTCTTCCGAACAATTGGTTGCGTGTGTCCCGATTTCGACTATGCAATGAAATTCGCTGCGACCATTATTACACTCTATGTGCTTACTGCTGGATATCTTATTCAGTATCAAAGTGAGCAGGTTTGGTTGCGATGGATTTTCTACATCAATGCGCTCGGCTTGGGATTCTCAGCCTTGATGGTAAATGAATTTAAACGACTCACCTTGACCTGTTCCGAGTCCTCCTTGGTGCCTTCATACGGCGACATTGCTCACCAAACGTGTACTCTCCAAGGAAGTTCTCCAGGTTCGAATATCATTCCCGGTTCTGCCTACATTAGTGCTGGTTTTAGTTACGAAACCGGCGATCTTTGGCGCAACTTTGGGATTATCGTGGCATTGATAGTTTTCTTCTTGTTTACTAATGCTTATCTAGGAGAATCCGTGAACTGGGGAGCCGGCGGCAGAACTATCACTTTTTTCCAGAAAGAGAATGATGAACGGAAAAAGCTGAACGAGGAATTGATGGTTAAGAAGCAGAAACGTCAGAACAAGGAAGCCGATGATTCTTCCTCGAATTTGAACATCACCTCAAAGGCTGTGCTTACCTGGGAAGATGTCAACTACGATGTTCCCGTACCGTCTGGTACCCGCCGGTTGTTGAACTCGGTTTATGGTTATGTCCAACCAGGCAAATTGACTGCTCTGATGGGAGCTTCTGGAGCCGGAAAGACAACATTGTTGGACGTATTGGCAGCTCGAAAGAGCATTGGAGTCATCTCGGGAGACATTCTAGTTGACGGTCACAAACCTGGTCCATCATTCCAGCGTGGTACTTCGTACGCAGAACAGTTAGACGTTCACGAGTCTACCCAGACGGTACGTGAAGCGTTGCGCTTTTCTGCCGAACTCCGTCAACCCTATGATGTGCCATTGGCCGAGAAGCATGCCTATGTCGAAGAGATCTTATCTCTACTAGAGTTGGAAAAATTGGCAGATGCAGTGATTGGTTTCCCGGAAGTTGGTTTGTCTGTCGAAGAGCGTAAACGGGTGACCATCGGAGTCGAACTCGCTGCTAAGCCCGAACTTTTGTTGTTTTTGGACGAGCCCACGTCAGGTCTTGACAGTCAATCTGCATTCAACATCGTTCGTTTCCTGCGAAAGTTGGCGGCAGCCGGCCAAGCAATTCTATGCACAATCCATCAACCTAACTCCGCCCTGTTCTCAAGCTTTGACCGACTTCTCTTGTTACAGAAAGGAGGCAATTGCGTTTACTTTGGTGATATAGGAGATGATAGTCATGTTTTGATTGACTACTTCCGACGCAATGGAGCCGAATGCCCTCCCAACGCAAATCCCGCTGAGTGGATGCTCGATGCTATCGGTGCTGGTCAAACCCCTCGGATTGGTGATCGTGATTGGGGCGATATTTGGCGTGAATCACCCGAACTGGCTCAAATCAAGGCAGACATCACGAAAATGGAGACTGAACGCGCCGCACAGAACAAGGAGAATGAAAGCACTGCGCCACAAGAGGTCGAGTACGCAACACCTACCTGGTACCAAGTCAAAACTGTTGTCCGACGAACGAACTTGGCTTTCTGGCGTTCACCGAACTACGGGTTCACTAGGTTATTTGTACACGCGATTATTGCACTCCTCACCGGTTTGATGTTTCTTCAACTAGATGATTCACGATCATCTCTTCAGTACCGTGTTTTCGTTCTGTTCCAGATCACCGTCATCCCGGCTATCATTATCCAACAGGTTGAGCCTAAGTACGAGATGTCACGACTAGTTTCTTATCGGGAAGCTGCATCCAAAACCTATAAATCAGTTGCGTTTGCAGTTGCCATGGTTGTTGCTGAGATCCCGTACAGCTTGCTTTGCACTGTTGCCTTTTTCTTGCCAATCTATTATATTCCAGGTTTCCAGAGTGCTTCGGACCGTGCCGGGTATCAGTTCTTCATGATTCTGATCACCGAGTTCTTCTCTGTCACACTGGGTCAAATGGTTGCTGCAATTACACCAAGCTCATACATCTCCTCGCAGCTCAACCCTCCACTTATCATCGTGTTTGCCCTGTTCTGTGGTGTCGCAATCCCCAAACCCCAGATCCCCAAGTTCTGGAGAGCGTGGTTGTACCAGCTTGATCCCTTCACCAGACTCATTGGTGGTATGTTGGTAACAGAACTACACGACCGTCCAGTCGTCTGCACAACCTCAGAACTCAACACTTTCTCTGCGCCCGACGGCCAGACTTGTGGTGACTACATGGCCCCGTATTTTGCAGCTGGTGCTCCTGGTTATATCGTTGATAATGCGACAAGTGCCTGTCAATATTGTGCTTACAAGGTTGGAGATCAATTCTATTCCGCCTTTGACTTGAGCTATGACAACCGCTGGAGAGATTTGGGTATCTTCCTTTGCTTCATTGTCAGCAACGTCATCATTCTTTTCCTTGGAGTGAGTACAGGTTTCTTTCTTTGTCTTGATTCGAGAATACTGACAATATCATTTAGGCACGATACCTTAACTTCAACAAGCGTTAGAGCTGCTTAGCTCTGCTTGATCTCTTATTATACCCTGATATTGTGTAATCCATAATTTTAACTGAGTGGTTTGTCGTGAATTTTCGGGCATTGAAGATACAGAAAAGCGGGATTTGGATTTAGTTGTTTGCATTTTCGGAGAAAAAAAGAGGTGGAAATAGATTAAATAGAGAATAGAGAGCTTGGTACTAACAATCATCACTTCAAAATGTAAGCTCCGATCAACGCGCTGACAAGTACCTTCCTATTTGGGTCGATTAGGGCCCGTCGTGCAATGTCACAGGACTATCTAGGTAACTAGTTCCGACACGAGACACACGTTATGACCGGTCAACTTGAGCAAACACCATTGCCATCAACATAACCGACATCCAGAAATACCTAGGTTTAACCAAGTTTCGGACATACTGCGAATCTCGATCCAGGACAACAAATTCAACCGGACTTCCTCCGATACTCGAACACATCATCCCCCAAACAACCTTGGAAGTTATGTCCACCAACCAAGTCAGCGTCTCTTAAAATAGACTTTCCACTTTATCTAGTTAAGCCATCAGGTTTAGTAAGCTTAACCCCGCAAATCGAGCGGCCTTTCCCCATACTTTGTGCTCCGCATCCCGCAAAGTTTGGGGTCGATCTGCAGAACCTATTTCTCCGCTTCGCACATACTCCGCGATAATGCACTACATAGTACTTCTCCACATAAGAACATGGATATACTTGATCGGAGAGGTCTCCTTGGGACCCTGAGCGGGAGGGAAAGTATGTCGATTTTGGGAAGAACATATTCGGCGAAGAGGCCGTACTTGATGTTCTGTGATGGATCCCCTCGTTGGGTCTGGGAGTACATAATGCTATCATTGTGCTGCGTCGAGGCTCGCTTTTTCGCCTTTTCTTGCCTACCTGATACACCGGACCCTCCGGGTACATTTTTTAGTATATACATATAAATTGACACGATGGGACAATCAAAAGCATCCGGAGCTGAGCTCCCATCCCCATCCAACGACATAACAACAACAGCAACAACCACCACTCACAGAGAACACGCATCACCACCCACAATCGAAGACCCCCTCCAAACCAAAAAATGGAACACCCGCGACGGCGACGCAGCGCTCGCCCTATTCGAAAACAGCGACGAACTCCACGAACACGTCAGCTACGAAGATGAGAAGAATGTATTACGCAAAATCGATTTTATGATTCTGCCGTATTTGGCGGTTTGTTATGCGTTTTTTTATATTGATAAGGTTCGTCCTCTCCCTGTTATCTCTGTAAATGTACGGATTGTTGATGCTGGGGAAAAGACAACGCTTAGCTATGCTGCTATATTCGGGATTCGGGATGATCTTCATCTCGTTGGGACGGAGTATAATTGGCTAAGTAGTTTGTTTTATTTTGGGTTTTTGGTTTGGGCTTTTCCGACCAATTTCTTGTTGCAGAGGCTGCCTATTGGTGAGTGCATTTGTCTGATGTCTTGTCCAGTGCAATGGACTTACTTGATGTTCAGGCAAATATCTCGGCTTTAATATCTTCATGTGGTAAGTCTTTCCTCGCGGACTCATTACGACCCAAACCGACGGAAAATAGGGGCTTCTTCCTCATGCTACAAGCTGCATGCCACAACTTCGCTACGCTCGGAGTCCTTCGAGTCCTTGCCGGTGCCGCCGAAGCATGCTCTGATCCAGGCTTCATGCTGGTAACCAGTATGTGGTACACGAGACGAGAGCAACCCGTTCGTATTGGTCTATGGTATACCGCCAATGGCTTTGGGATTGCTCTAGGTGGACTGCTCGGATACGGTATCGGTCATATTCGAGGCGCATTGCCGTCGTGGAAATATGAGTTTTTGATCATGTATGACTCTGGTTCCTTCTCTGGCACAATACGCTCCCATGTGAAGACGAGCTACTAACATGACTGTAAAATAGTGGCGCACTGTGCTCGGCCTGGGGCATTATCATGTTCATATTTCTTCCCGACAGCCCAGTGACAGCCAAAGGCCTGACTTTGAGAGAACGCCGTATCGCCGTGGAACGTCTGCGCGAGAACCAAACTGGTATTGAGAATAAGCATCTGAAGCCCTACCAGATCCGGGAAGCCTTTACCGATTACAAGTTGTACATGTTCTTCTTCCTCGGTGTTGTTTGTATGTCCTATACTTTTGATCTTTCCTTACAGAACAGTGAGTAACTTTTTATAGGCAACGTCCCCAACGGCGGAATCTCCAACTTCGGCACCATCATCATCAAGGGCTTCGGCTTCTCGACTCTCGTCACGACACTAATGCAAATCCCTTATGGAGTCATTATTGCCCTCTCAATTCTGCTCTGCGTCTTCCTCAACGACCGTTTCGAGAACAAACGATGCATATTTATACTTCTGTTCTTAATCCCGAATATCGCTGGTGCATTCGGGCTGCGATTTGTCCCCCTCGATCGAAAAGTTGGAAGGTTGATCTGTTATTATTTGATGGGACCGTATAATGCGGCGTTTGTGTTGGTGCTTAGTATGCAGATTGCTAATACTGCTGGTACGTTCCCGTCTCGTCTTTTACTGCATGGATCAAAAACGGCTAACGCAGGTGGCATGTAGGACATACCAAGAAAGTGGTCACAAATGCGGTCTTGTTCCTCGGATATTGCACTGGTAACATTGCAGGTCCATTTTTCTATAAGACTGATCAATCGTATGGCCCAGTTCTCTCGCTTGACTGATGTACTCGACTAATGTGCAGACCAACATACTCCCTCGGAATCTGGTCCATGATCGGATCTCATCTCATCGAAGTCGTGCTTATCTCAACTCTTGGTCTTCTCCTGCGCTGGGAGAACAAGAAGCGTGACAAGATCCAGTCGGAGATGGAAGGTGGATTGGAAGGAAGAGATTTGGATGCTACTGCGTTTTTGGATTTGACTGATAGGGAGAATTTGAAGTGCGCGCCTAATGTTCTGGTTCATGCTAATGAAAGGGAAAGCTGACTGATGTGTGTTTCTAGTTTCCGGTATATCTATTGAGATGGGAGTAGAGATGGCGTGTTGCTTATTTCTCGCATGAATTTGGAAGATCACCATGAATTTCTACAGAAACGAAGCCGTGATGAACAACGCTTTGAGCACGATAGGCATTAACTGATATCTTGATACTGCTATCTTTGACTCGAAGGAAATTGGAATCCGCTAGCTATCTCCCACTTGCCTAAAACCTACCAAATATGAGCAACAGAGGATAGAAGACATGCTTTCATAATTTTGATGGTATGATCATGAGTACGCTTCAACTATAGTAGTTTCGAAAATACAATTTGTCTAGTAGGGTACGTAAAGCAAAGACTATAAACGAGCTAAAAGCTAGATGTTCTAGGGGGACAAAAAAGGTAAGTTATTGATCAGTATCAACATTAAATATGCCTGGAGCTTTCAAATGTTGAAAATATAGACAAAAATCAAGGCGTTAGAGCCTAGGCAAGCAAACCTCGATGTAAGTATTACACAACTTATTGTTTGATAACTTAATTTGAAGTCATACAAAGTAAATAAAGCTAATTGAGAGAAGAAGTCACAGATCAGCCCGTCAAATAATCTACATGTTCTACCACCATGGTAGCCAAAGTTCCAACATTGAGAGAAGCCCACGGGTTCGTATCAAAATATGCGCTACAAAAGATATCAAGCTTCATAAAGGCATCCTCCAATCATTCGACCGTCTCTTTCTTTGCTAGAATTACGGCTTGATCCTCCAAGAATGTATAGGTAACCTCATCCCCTGTATCGCCCCCTTTCTTTAAAAGGTACTTCTCGCGGCCAACAGCCAACTCAATGCTACCCACATGAGGGGCCATTGCGATACGCCAGGCAAGTAGAAAACCAGTAACATTCCACGCAACTTCCTCTGCCGCGGTGGGAAAGACATGCACAGAGTAATCGCCAGGGTCGTCACATCTTTCCTTGAAATTGGCGGTATATATTTCTACCCAGGCATCGTAGTTATCAAATACCTCGTGTGGTAAGCCGGCAAGTGCATCTTCAAGTTCAATATAGCTGCTCTCGCCGTTATATGTAGGGTCGTTGTCATTGAGCCATATAAAGTCGGTGCCGTAATCAGCAAATATTCGAAAATGCCGAGGGCTAGTTGTGCTACTAGTAACAGGTGTACTCTGCCCTTCCTGGCTTGCTGTTTCAAGAGGTGGGATATCAAACTTCGCGGAGAAATCTTGTCTGCTGTTGAAATTTTTTTTCAAGTTGAAGTTGAGGCCGAATGTCGTTTCAATCACTGCTGAATCTGCATGCTCAAGCGATGGTTGTTCTGAAAGAGTGCGCCATGCGTCGCCTAGATTTCTGACTGTTTTGATGAAACGCTGTGATTTTGATTGCGAGCAAAATACACCGAGCGGCTTCAGAAGGTCGGGAGGCATTTGGAATGTTTTTTGAATCGTTTTCTGCAACTATTTGGCTAAGGAGCAGGATTGATCAGTGTTGTTGAAATAATTCCAGCGCAATTCCCTTTATCATTCCCCACCCCCACTTTGATCTTTAGGCACCATCAAAGGTCTCTCTTCTTTGATCTGACGTCTTCGAATCAGCTGGACAACTCGATTTGCAAGAAGGATACTAATCATGAGTTTCATATACATTACCCTTAAGCTGTTAATTACCTATCGTTTGCTTATTAGCCGCCGACACATTTCTTTATCTAGATACCTAACTACATCCCCAGCCACAAAGCGCTTAAATTGACAACCACCGTACTAGCAGCGCTGCTCGCATCAATCCAAGTTTCATCCTATATATAGTTCAATGTTTCAGACGTTGCTAATGATAAGGCAGATATTGGACAAAAGACGACCCATATTTAGCGCTCTTCCGGGCTCAGCGTTAAATGGCATGAACTGTATACTAAGAATAGGTAGAGGCATGGACCCTGAGCAACAGGGGTCGGCGGCAATTTTTATGAAATTGACCATTAACGAGAAGGAATCATCGAATCAGATCTCCGGAAGATTGCGTTCGAGAATCAACGCGCCAAAGTCGCATGAATTCGATAAGCATCGATTCGAGAGCACTCGTAATTACTAGTCAAGAAGAGAAAGCCATTGAGTTACTACGCGCCAGATTAATAAATATCGAACAAAAACAACGACCGGCATGGAGTTAGCATCAATGGTATATTTGACAGCGCCATCTGAGACTGTTGATTCCCAAGATAAATAGAGCCACCTTCGGAGTATTGACTTTTGTAACACCATAGGAGGTACGAATTTTTCCAACTATCTGGATTGGACAAACAGAACACAATATGCTTTCACGAACATCCTCCTCAGGCTCCGAAATCGAAGATCTTCCTTTGCCGAACGAATGGAAAGTCCTAGTTAGAGACTTGCTACGCAAGGGCATCAAGATCTCACCTCGAGATGTGCGACGTATGTGGGAGCTTGCGTTGAATCGCATGAATCATATCGAGGGACTAGTCTCGCAGACTCTGTGGGTGTAAGTTATATGTACTTTTATTTGACTATTATCCCTGTGCCAATGAGTTTATTGGCGCTTTCATCTTCCACCGTTCCTCTACTGCTTTGCATCGCTTATGACTCGAGACGTTGCATTAACATGTGCTTAACTTCATCTTTTCAGTGAAACTGGTACCTCTAGGTCCGGTCTACAACACATATTAGAACAACACAGCAGAGAGTTTGCTTCATACGAACCTGCACAACTTCTGGAGCTTGCCGAAGCTTCTACTTCAATTGGTTTGCACATTGGGAATCAAGGCAGGACGGGGCGAAGCCGGCCGATATATGGTTTATTTTTCTACGGAAAGCCGTTGGCAGTCGCTGTCCAAGTTGGTAGCAACGGATTCGTCGTCTCAATGAATCCACAAAGTTTAGCCGATTTGGCGAGGAGGTACCCCCAACATGGATCTGTTCAGGAATTGATTACACTTCTTCAAAATCAACACAGCTGGCCTCTCGTGTGACAATCTGACTCGTGTATACTGTGTATCAAAGTGGTGCTATATGATATCTGATGTTTGCAAGTAAGGATAGAAATAGTTGGCCTGGTGCCGTACATATGATCTTGTTAACAGAAAAATCCAGACTTTTGTAAGAAAGTTTGCAGAAAATGCTCCATATACCATTCAACATGAGAACTTCGGTAGACGAATGGATTACAATAATTCAATGTTATGGGCTACTCTAGATGGCTAATGATAATGGTGACAATAATTTGACACATGTTACACATCATCTTAACCCACACTGTTTTTCGTCTCTTTTTCAATATAACCCTAATTCCGATTAAACTTGGCGATGCGTCAATGGATGGTAGAAATATAACAACTATATGAAGCTGAATTTTCCATAGAAGTTATTGCACTGAATCTAGTTCGGCATTTGTGAGATATTTTAAGCAATATCGACCCAATCTCAGGTACTCTCACGTGGTTGTCGCGTTATTTCCAAAATAGGTTGACATTAGCCCTAATTTACAAAAGTTACATAACCTAGTCTGACCTATATTGGCGACTAAAACGAATACAGCCAACAGTAAACATATGAATAACAAACCAGGAAACAAAGCGACCTCCACAGCTGAACTTTGATTGGTGGGGAGTGGTGGTGAACGAAGAACAAAGAGATAATCATAATCGACTACGTATTGCATGATCTCCGGCTCAATCTAAAGTCAGAATTGACGGATGTCTCGATAAGCTCGTGGTGTGGGCCTCGGGAGCATCCGCTCGCCCCCCATAGGCCCCGAGGGAAGCCCTAAGAGCCATGTATTTGGAAGAAGCAGGGCTTTCTCAGTACGTATTCCTTTGTCACTACTCTCGGCCTACTAATTCACGCAATGCCGTTAAGTCCGAGACAACGAGTATACTCTTCGGTGAAGAAATTCAGGACATGGAGAACCGTTACGACATTGAAGACGCAGCTACTACCGTACTCAATCTTAGGAGACAGGTATGATCAGTTTGTAGCAAACAAGTATGAGGTTATACGTATTTGCAGAGTAGAATTTCAAGTAACTATAGCTGTTGAAGCGTCCTTGTATTAACTCAAAATCATCAATCTGAATATGGAAAACAAAGAATTCAAAATAGATCAAATTAAAGCCAGCAATGACTGTTGAAGATTGCTAACGTAAAAAGTGAATATCAAAACAAGAGCAGACAATGAAAAGTTAGAGCAACAGCCATTGAAGCTCACTAATACTGTGAAAGACGGCTCGAAATAGGCAGTAAACTTGGCAAGGCTACCTTCAACAACCCAACAACACCGCTTCTTCAGTGACTATGGACTTCCAAACTAGGTGAAAGTGTATGTTTGACCTGCGCTAGTGCCACCGCCATTTTGTACAGTCACCGATACGGGACCCGCAGTTCCAACTGTAGGCGCAACGGCATTGATGGTGCCGTCGTCCAGGACAGTGAAAGTGGTTGGCAAACCACCGAAGAAAACGTTAAGCGCGCCTGTAAATCCGCTTCCTGAAAGGGTCACGTTGTTGCCTCCTGTTATAGGCCCACCGGTTGGGGTTAGGCTGGTGAGAGTTGGTGCAGTGAGATATTGGAATAGGGAACCGTTACTGAAGGTAGAGGGAGTGCTGACAGTAATAGCAACCGCTCCAGTTCCAGGAGGAGAAACGGCGGTTATGAGGTTATTAGATACCACGGTGAAGGAGGCTGCTGGAGTTGTTCCAAAGAAAACGCCGGTTGCGTTTATCAACCCAGCTCCGTTGATGTTCACCGTTGTGCCACCTGCCTCTGGTCCCTGAGTGGGACTGGAGGAAGTAATGACTGGCGGTGGCTGGAAGCTGAAGCTCAGTGAGTTATTTGTGCCACCTGGAGCGACGATGGTAACGGGGACTGTACCAACAGCATGTGCAGGTGTGGTGAGGTCGATTTCAGTATCCCCAACGATGCCGGTAATGACAGCAGGGGTTGATCCAAAAAGGACACTTGTTGTTCCTGCCAAGCCAGTGCCAGTTATAGCAACCGGGATACCACCAGATATCACACCTGCGGTTGGGAAGATATCAGTTGGTGTTGGCTGTGCGATATAGGTGTAAGTGGTGGGAGGACTGACAAAAGTCCCAGAGGACACAGTCAAACCGATAGGACCAGGAGCAGCTCCGGCTGGCGCAGTGGCATTGATAGATGTAGGTGATAGAATTATAAAAGAAGTAGCTGGAACGCCACCGAACGAAACACCAGTAACAGTATTGAGGTTTGTGCCTGTTATAGTGACATTATTTCCGCCTGCAAGTGGCCCCGAGCTTGGGATCAAGGAAGTAATTGAAGGTGTAGGGGCGGGAATGTATGTATATGGAACCCCAGTACCAGTACCAGACGGACCAGTTACTGTAATGGTCACCGTACCACTTCCAGGGGGAGCAATTGCAGTGATGGACGTATCATTGATCACTGTAAAGCTGAGGGCAGGCGTTGTTCCAAACCTCACCTGCGTGGCAAATGTGAAGCCAGTTCCTGTCAGTGCGACTGAATTCCCACCAGCAGCAGGACCAGTATTAGGCACAGCGCCAGTGACTACAGGTAGAGGTATCACAAAATTGTAGGTATAGGTCAGAGGTACCGCACTGGTACCTGCTGCATTTGTGACATTGACGGATGCTGGATCGGCACCAACTGGAGCTGGCGGCACCACAGCAGCAACCTGGGTGCTGGATAGAATAGCAAAACTGCTAGCATTCACAGTACTGGAGCCTTGTGTAAAGCTCACAGCAGTTGTGTATAGCAGACCAGTACCAGTAATTGTTGTCACATTCCCACCGCTCACAGGGCCACTACTGGGACTTAGAGAGGCCAGTACAGGTGGAGCAATGCTCGTAAAGTTGAAAAATATTGGCTGAGTGCTACTACCGGACGGGGTAGTCACTGTCACTCTTGCCCCCCCTGGAGCAAATGGCCATGCAGGAGTTGTAACAGAGACTGACGATGCAGTGGAACTGGTTGGCGTTGCCGTTACGGAGGTAGCGCCAGCACCAAAGGTCACCGTAGTGGCGCCGAGCAGGTTGGAGCCAGCAATCAGTAATGGGGTACCACCGGAGACCGGTCCAGTGGTGGGATTGATTCCAGAAATAGCAGGTGCAGACATTATCACAAGAGATCACGAATAAACGAGATTGTTCAGAATTGAATGGAGTATTCAGTGTAGTGCAGTCTAGTGAGTTGGAAAGCTTGTGTTGATTGTGAGTCAACCTCTGGAGACATCAGGAAACTTTCCAGTTTAAATAGACGTCTTGAACACCGTGGTTCTCGCCGCCATCTTCGGTAACCTGATTGAGGTCGTCAGTTGATGCGGTGGTTTAAGTGAAGCTTGAATATAGATTACCACTCCCTGCCTCAGCTAGTTGTACAAGCTATGAGCTGATGGTCCAAATCCCTGTGTCGAAAGTGATTGGTATGACCAGTTAATAGCACTACGGCAATCCTAAGTCTAAGAAATGCAGGGCTTGTCATACCCAATTCTATCATCAATTCCCCGATCCAATGGTTGCCAAACGGAATCTACGCAATGGCGTCATGCATCTCGGCTGTGGTAGCACAGAGAAGTTTTACTTTTTGTTTAATCTTCCCTCTACTCGAATAAAACTTGTCACGAAGTCTCTTCACAATACTTAATGTCTCTCCCGTGTGTAGAAATTGCCTCAATTCAGTCAGGCGGACGCATTTGGCGAAGCACAAAGCAAAGAAGTTGTACTTGACCTTCCTCGACTACTATCACGCTCATCTCCGCCACGAGCTCATTCGTGAGCATGCAATTTGTACAATGAGTGAGGTGAACATCCCAACCGCCCTTCAGAATTATTCCTGGCGTACAGAAGTCGCTCCACTTTCACCATAAATGCGTTATTCTGCGCTTAGGCACTCGATGTTTGCATATTTCGACTGTCCAAAACGGCCGAATACTACCCATTCCCATTATTCATAAATGTAGGGTTGCGCAATACATTTACCATCAGGTGATCTCAATTGTGTTGCTTCAATCACTGGGATCTCAAGATGCAAGTCAAGTGGACACTAAATGTTACTAGGCACTTTCAATCCTTCTGATACATTATCCTTTTGCTACGTATTGGATTGCGTGAGACCATCGAGCTACGGCCCTCCTACAGAAGCAATGAACCGGTAAATCCAAGTCTAACCATACAGTCTTTCCCTATATCACGAGATAATCACTACACAATTCCTTCCGAGACCATTAGGGAAAAGGCGGCATAGCCGGGGATTTCATAAGTAAATTACTACCATATACATATACTAGAAGGATTTGAATATTGAGCGAAGTCTACATGAATAATACCTGAAAGTCAGACCTAAAGTCAGCGAAAGTGTCTTTGCCCTAAATATTAAGCACTATGGCTTATACTTCATGGAAACTAATTTTTGCAACAAACTTGCTATCATAAAGATTGTTTTAATTATACACCCCATAGTACTAACTAACAGCTCCTGCGTTGACTGGCAGTTATGTCACACTACCTAGATAATGTCATTCTGGGTAGCAAAAAAGGACATCTGGAAGGTCTCTCTGGGGGGTCATCTGAGAGAATGGACCTTTGACACTGGAAGAGATGTCCTAACCACTAGACCAAGAAATCTATTTGATGTTGTGTGCACTCTTTCATTCCAACAATTATTTGTTCAATAGTTCTATTGGTAGCAAGATACATACCTATGTAAGCATGGAGACTCGTCTCCACACAACGTTTTACTCCACTATCACAAAATCATTTCAAATGCCGTTAAAACGTCTATATGGTGCAATTTCCTCCATCCTGGAAAAGTATATGTAGAATCTTCACCTCCCCACCGAACAAGTCAGATACCTAGGTATATCATTGAAATCAAGTTCCTCTGTAAGCTAGCATTTTCTAAAAGGTCAACAAGAGAAAACTGGTCTCAGTGCTTATGATAATGGAGAAGCGTCCATGGCTAGATCTTGCGGTAGTACTGTAGCTAGATACTTTATTATAAAAGTTAGGTGTACCTATATGTCGTTCGAGTTAGGGCTGCAATTTCTGTCGGAAGACATTGAGCGTGATGTAAGTAGAGATGGTATGAATTAAGATACTGTGATAGTTTGCTTTTGGATAGTAACGCCCTCCAGTTGCTTCAACTCAAAACTTAGGCATTTACAGCAATCAGAGCAAAATTTCGCCAACTGCTGATCCAGATTCACTTAGACCATTCGCAAAAGGGAAAGAATTGAAAGCAGATAAGATTATTGAAGTATGTCAAAACCCTTGGCCATTCAATAGGCAAACCGAGGGTCCGAACAAACGCCGAAGACCCAAGTTACACTTATAGATAAACAGAATCACGTTCTCTGAAATATCTACAAATTGCAGCCAGTCAACGACCAGCATGAGACAAAGGCCAAAGTGCAAATTGAGGGTGGCCTCATTTTAAGGACTATGACACGCATTCAGGGGTGTGGTCATTGCAGTTAGATGGAACATCCCATATTTTCGGCAGCAGTGAGAGTAACTGCCCAAGGGAGAGATCATTAGATCATTTGAATTATTTTGCCACTCAGATGCGTCTTGGAATGTATTGTGTGTGTGTGTGCTCTGAGGTGGATGGTTGCCTTGTCTAGGCTTTCAATACGCGCCGATGTTAGACGCAATAGTTCAAATATTATCACAAGCATAAGAGAAAGGCAACCCAAACCTATCACACCACCCTTAGGTTTTGATATTATTGATCATAGAGATGATCTATAGGTAGATCATCGGGTGATTGTGGATATAATAAGCCTTGCCTTGGATGATCTTAGTCAAATTGACCGTATCGAGTGGCGTGCAGTGTTCCACGAGCTGGGATGTTATGGACATTGGGTACCATGAGGTTACATATTTCTATGGAGATGTTTCACTCTTGATAATTTTTGCTGTCTTTAAGAGACGTATATAGATCATACGAATATCCGAGGTTATAAAATCCTTGTATAAGAGCAACTCTGCCCTTCCTATCAAGCAGTCATATCTCTCTAAAAACATTCAATACCTTGGACCTTCTAATATTATGGCATCAAGCAATCTACTTATGAAATTGTTGAGTCTTATTGCATTGTGTGATGTGCTAATCTCGGCTTCCACTGCAATACCTACAGACGACCGAGATAGCCTCCCCAAAGACGCTTTGCCTGATCAACTTGGCAATGTGGACGAACAAGTGAATGGCACAGCACCCGTCACGGAAACTCACAGCCTATTGACCCCCGAGCATGTACATCGGAACGAGAGTTTGCATAGTCCCGCTACGTTCTTCCAAAGTTGGTATATGTGCTGCATATACACCAACGCCCATCCTCCATCGGTCCCATGGAATCCACCGCTCGGATGTATATATGCGCCCAGCAATGGTGTATGCCAAGGGGATTTCTACAAAGTGCTATGGCTGTGCGAGTATCAACCAGGGTTCCGGATAGGTACCGTTGTAAGTTTAGCCCTATTGGCTCTATTGATTCCTCTGTTCGATAACTGATAACTGGACAGAGCTGTACAGAGCAAGATTGAAAAGGGTTAATATTAGTCAAGGGTACAATTGGAACTGTCTTGTATCTACGTCGCCGGAAATTTGAAGGTATACGAAGTATCTGGAACTTTCTCATTTCTTCACCGAAAGAGCATAAGCTGTGTAATTCAATCTATCTGAGCCGCCCTTGAAGTACAGGTAGATACTCTTACATGTATTGAAAAGTATAAAAACCTGACGTCTGATCTCGTCAACTCGCAATTTTATTGGATGCTATGGATTTTCCTTTGAGTTTTTCTTAACCCTAATCCCAATGACAAGATTTCTCATTAGTAGGTCGAGAAACTGAGGAGGTTAACAACCCGAGACTGTTCTAGTTGGGGAATCGGATGATTTCTCTAAAGAAGAGAGTGTTATAATACAGATTGACAATAGAGATGTGGTACTCTTCTATTCCTTGTCAAACGTCAGTGCTACTCACCAAGCCCAGTTAATTGGTAGTAAACATGGCGTTATCTGATTTGAGAAAGAGCCAATAGATTCCTCAGTTTACGAGATTGCTGACCAACAGAATCCATCTAGTGTCAAGCCCAAATTTATCACCAATCTACCTAGGCACCCTGTCTTCTTTAGTGAGCTCATCTGCACCCCTCCTAGATATGTACAGCAACTAGCTCACATCTTAGGCTTAAAACATATATCAATCACCCCAGTGCCAGGTGCCCTAATAGGTAGAATAATATGCACCACACTTTATACGGGATCTTTAGCAATCATCTATAAAGACTATTCAGCATTCAATCCAATTTTCAATCCTACTTAAACCATTCAGTCAGGTTTTTGGGTCTAGATGCTTACATTACTATTACAACCTAGGATCTTTTGGAAGTACACATGCATTCAGTGCGGCGAAACTAACAGCCACACTAAAACTAGTGTTGCAACCTTAATGAAATTTAAGTATTCTTACTGCAACTGAAAATTAAGCATGTTCTTTTTAGTACAGAGGAATCCAACAACTAGCCAGCCTTGAGAGGTTCTACTTGATCAACGGGCCAACAAACCAACAAACCAACCAACAAGCCAACAGACGAATGGCTTGAACCAATATCCCAAGCGAAATGTAGCATGGAACATTGGATATCAGGCATATCTGCTTCTCTTCCTCATACGAGGATGATGTAACCTCAATTACCATGTCCTTTCCTCAGAGTATTATTTAAACGGCAATGATCTGCTCAGATCATGATGCTTTGATAACCTTCATTGCTCATTGTAAATCATCTCCTTTAAGCAAGCTAAGCAAGCCAAGTCAAAAAATGGGTCTCATATCATTGATCATCCTGGGGTTGCTCCCTCATATACTCTCTGCTCGTGGCCTGGAAGCCCGCTCTGTGACATGCCAATTCAGCGTGGCTGCCAGCAGCGGGGACACTTGCACAAGCTTTGCTGCCGACTGGGGCTTAACAGAAGCAAAATTTCAGGCTCTGAATCCAAGTGTCGCTTGCCCGACGACGTTGGTAGCCGGTCAGGATTACTGTGTGCTAGGCTCAGTCTCGTCCGCCACGACGACTTCCCCTAGTAGCACCAGCACCACAACAACTAGTAGTCCTACATCCACCACTACCACTTCCCCATCCACCATCACGTCTACCTTTGTCACCACGACGTCGAGTTCATCTCCATACCAGCCGACTCAGACTGGTCTTGCATCCAACTGTAACGGCTTTTACCTCGTCTCATCAGGTGATACATGCGAGGTAATCGAGTCAAAATATGGAATCAGTGCGCAAGAATTTGCTTCTTGGAACCCTGCCATTAACTCTGGTCGGTAATACCCAAACTACAGAAAATAGTTCAGTGACTAACACCTTTCATAGGTTGTTCTAACCTCCTGCTGGGTTACTATGTCTGTGTCAGCGTTCCCGGCGCGACAACTACGTCAAGGGTCAGTACCACGACGACTTCATCCCCATACGAGCCCACTCAGTCCGGTCTTGTCTCCAACTGCAACAATTTCTATTTGGTCTCTTCAGGCGATAATTGCGCTACAATCGAGTCCAAATTCGGCATAAGCGCGCAGGAATTTGACACTTGGAATCCGTCCATTGACACCGGTACGAAATACGTCTATCTGTCTGACTCAATCGCAGAATAAAGGATACTAATGAAATCTACTTTGTAGCCTGCGACAACCTCTATCTTGGTTACTATGTCTGCGTCGGCGTGCCAGGGGCAACCACAACAACAAGGCCTACAGCCACGTCTACTGCGCCGTCTCCGGAAATGCCTAGCATCGTGAGCAACTGTAACAAATATCATCTTGTTCAGTCAGGAGACGGATGCGCGGCTATTGAGGCGGCTAATGGCATTACACAAGCCCAGTTTCTCTCGTGGAACCCGGCTGTCGACTCCAATTGCGACAACTTATGGTTGGGTTACTACGTGTGTGTGGGCGTCTAACCTGTATGTGGAAAATGTGTTACGGGATAAAGACAATCTATGCGTGAAGTATATCAACTATAGTAAGGTCTCGAACGGACATTGGCTCTACCACATGCGCTGTTAGCTACTAGAGATTTGTCTCTGTTTTTTTTTTTAGCTATGAATACATACAACACTCGTTTTTGGCAACGGAAAGTTATCATACTTATTACGGGATTTTTATTACAGACGGACCAGACTAGATGTACTATGACATATATCCACCGTGCGTGCTGAGATGACGGTCGTGGTATCTGGGGCGACGAAAAAGTAGTTGATAGACGTAAAAAATCTCGGTCTTTGATTTCATAAATATATATATCTTTGTTCATGATCTTTAAATATTGAGATTGTTTGTCATCATGGGCGTTTTGTTTGCATCAAACGGGTGCGGTTATTAGGGCTACGTAGATAACACGACCCGAAGGCTCTAAGTATTGTGCTCTTGCACCCTGCTAGAATCCCATCAATCAATGTCCATACATGAGTTTTAGACATGTCCAACCTTTACATAGTATAGGGCTCCTAGATCAGTTGAATCAGATACGTAATTAATTTCCCGGGAATTCCAACACGTGGAAACGCCTCCCTGTCCATACCAGACCGAGACAACAACATTGAAAGGTTAAATCGATTACGTACCCTGTCAAGATTTTTAGGGTGCTACAACTATGTTGCTAATAACTTTTGGAGTCGAGTTATTTTTACTCTTTCGTTTGTTGTTATTCCTTCTCACGAATTATGCCTGGGCTAATTGACGGGATGTAAGAATGTTGAACCTTGGGCGTTTGTAGGCATTAGAGGAGAATGGAGTTTGGACATATTTAATTCAATTCCTTTTCAAGTTTGGAGATTTTCATCTTTCTTGCAACGCGTGTCTCATGGGCTGCTACCAGTCAATATGAATGTCTATTTGACACTCTTCGTTTTCGCCCTAATAGATCATGTTATGGCTGCTATGCCCAAATTGGTCTTTGCACACTTTATAGTAAGTAGAGTATCCATGATTCTAAATGTTACCCGGTGTATGGTTACTTGTGTTGACTCTTCTAAGGCGGGCAATGCAGCGTCTCTCACACAAGAGCAATGGGAATCAGAAGTCAGACTAGCCAAACACTCGCTCATCGACGGTTTTGCGTTGAACATAGCTCAACAAGACACAAACACGGACCAAATCCTACAAAGGGCATATGATGCTGCAGAGCAAGTCGGAAATTTCTCTCTTTTTCTTTCATTTGATTATTTATCCGGTGGTCCCTGGCCCGTGGATAGAGTAATCGACACCATCAACAAATACAAGGCATCCCCTGCACAATTTTACTATGACGACAAACCACTTGTATCAACGTTTGAAGGAGTGGCCAATATCGACGACTGGCCTACGTTACGCAACAAGACAGGTTGTTTTGCCCTACCTGACTGGACGAGTCTAGGGCCCCAACGATTTGCAGAAGTACGACATAATGTCGACGGGTTCTTCAGTTGGGATGCATGGCCTACTGGTGCCAATGATAAGTTAATCAACAGTGACCGAGTCTGGAAAAATGCCACACATGGCAGACCCTATATGATGCCCGTTTCCCCTTGGTTTTACACGAATCTCCCACAATGGAACAAGAATTGGTTATGGAAAGGTGCACAACTGTGGACTTATCGCTGGGAACAAATATACCGTTTCCAGCCGGATTTTGTTCAGATCATCTCGTGGAATGACTATGGCGAATCGCACTACATCGGTCCCATTCATGCTGATGGTATTCCGCAAGGAGCAGCACGATACGTCGCGAACAATCCCCACGACGCGTGGCGAGAATTACTTCCATACTTTATTGCATCCTACAAGTTAGGCGACAGGTCCAGAATTAGCATCACACGAGACACGTTGGTCTACTGGTACAGACCCAATCCAAATCAATCCGGTAGTAATGGCGGTACTACCGGCAATTGTCCACAACAGGGTCAACAAGCGATGGACCCAGCTACCCTTGCGGAAGATAAGATCTACATTGCTGTCTTGGTCAAGGAGCCGAGTTGGATTGGGGTACAGATTGGCAAGAACAACAATATAACTAGCTATTATGCTCGACAAGCTGGATTGAGGACGTTCGAGGTACCCTTCAATGGGCAGACGGGAAATACCACATTCTGGATTATGAGGAACGAGACAGAAGTTGCATATGCAACGGGTCCGGCTATTACAACTGACTGCATTGATGGGATGGTCAACTGGAACGCTGTTGTGGGATCGAGTTAGATGGGACGACCCTTCAATCCGAATAGTTTTGTATAAATATGGTACGGCATGTCTGTTTGTCTTTGGATACCTCAAAAGCACATCGTAAATGATTTCATACTTCAGCTCCATTCCATGACTCAGACAATAGTCGGTGCGCCTTGCTTCATTTAGCCTCAGAGTAAAGCATCGGAGCTCGTACTTAGGGCTGTGAGGGCAACGTGACCTCCACTGATAAGATAAGAGGGCGCGTGACCTATCGTCATTAGCTGGTTCCTGGTACCGGTACCTTGCTTATTCGCTGCCTTCCGCCCGCCCTTCTGTTTACTCTCCTTCGCATCCCTCTCCGATTACACATACTGCTCCCTCTCTTCAATACACACATCAAAACCAGCTCTATTTCCTTCATTCTGCATACTTGGTCGCATATCCAACATGACGAGAAAACAAATTTCATCCCTTCACTCCTCGGTCTCGCGCCTGCAGCTCTCCGAGCCTATCGCCGTGGAGGAACCCAGTCCGATAGCTTCCCCGCAGGAGCAACCAACCACTTCCTTCTCCCCAGAAGCTTATACACAGCCTTTTATCGATTTTATCAGCAAGAACCCGACTATTTTTCATGCCGTGAACCATTTCAGCGAGCAACTCGAAGCCCAAGGCTACAAGAAACTCTCCGAACGAGACACGTGGACATCCGAATTGAAACGCGGTGGAAAGTACTACCTCACTCGCAATGACAGCTCCTTGATCGCATTTGCCGTGGGTAGTGAATACAAGAGTGGTAATGGTATTGGGCTTGTTGCGGGACACATCGATGCGTTGACCGCGAGATTGAAACCCGTGCCAACGTTGCCGACCAAGGTTGGATTCAAACAGCTAGCGGTTGCTCCATATGCAGGTGCCTTGGGCAAGACTTGGTGGGATCGCGACTTGGGTATCGGTGGTCGGGTATTGGTGAAGGGTGCAGATGGCGTTATCAAGACAAAGTTGGTCAAACTGGACTGGCCCATCGCTCGTATCCCGACACTAGCTCCTCATTTCGGTGCAGCCTCCACAGCCACCAACCCGGAGACCAATATGGTTCCTATCATTGGAATTGATAATTCCGATCTGTTTGGCAGCGCATCTGGTGACGAAACAGTAGAAGGTATCAAGGCTGGCACTTTTGCCGCTACCCAGCCTCCCAAGTTGGTCAAGATCATTGCGGGCGAACTTGGTATCACCGATTACAGCAATATCATCAACTGGGAATTGGAGCTTTTTGATAGCCAACCTGCACAGGTTGGTGGTCTTGAGAAGGATCTTATCTTCGCTGGTCGCATTGACGACAGGCTTTGCTGCTTTGCAGCTCAGGAAGCTCTTCTCGCTTCACCCGATTCCACCTCACCGGGTCTAGTGAAGCTCGTCGGCATGTTTGATGACGAGGAAGTTGGGTCTCTTCTCCGTCAGGGCGCCCGCTCAACGTATCTGAGCGGCGTCATTGAGCGAATCGTCGAGGCATTCGCTGACAACAACTACGGACCAAACCTTTACAACCAGACCGTCGCCAACAGCTTCTTGATTTCCTCTGATGTTATCCACGCCGTAAACCCCAACTTTCTCAACGCCTACCTTCCAAACCATATGCCACGCTTGAATGTCGGAGTAACTGTCTCCGCAGACCCCAACGGCCACATGGCTACCGACGCCGTCAGCCATGCAATCCTTCAACAAGTCGCCGAAAAGTGCGACTCGACCCTACAGATCTTCCAAATCCGAAACGATTCCCGGTCTGGTGGCACCATCGGGCCTATGACCAGTGCCCAGATTGGATTGAGAACGGTCGATGCTGGTATCCCGCAGTTGAGTATGCACAGTATTCGGGCAACGACGGGAAGTCTCGATCCCGGTTTGGGCGTGAAATTGTTCAAGGGTTTCTTTGATCATTTCGAGGAGGTCGATAAGAGCTTTCCAAGCTTCTAGATGCATTACATTTATCCGAGAAATATCTCTATATTGTTTGCTTTTAGCATATAACCCGATTGTTGGATTAGCTTGATGATTGAATAGAATTAGATTTAAGCGTTTCATGATGTTGCCATTGGAAACTAAAGCTATTAGCGATAGATGTGCCCTGAATGCTCCTGAAAGAACGTGAAAAGCCTCAGAAAGGATAATCCTGTTCAACAAGATTTCATCCCAATCTCCTGCGCGACCGCCCTATCGAGGCACTCTCGTAGACTATCAAGCATCAAAGGAGGTGGTTTCTGCTTAGGTTCTAGTCCCATTATCTGTTCTCGTAAAATCGCTGCCCACGAAAATTCTATTTTCTGGCTTGAGTGATTGTCCGGAACCGGGTATAGAACCTGTCGTTCCTGATATGGTACGGCCTTCTTTGTGGCTTTGTCGAATCTCCAAACTTCGACGAATCCTTCTTGAATGGGTTGATCTGTTGTTGCGGAAATCCGTTTTATTTTGCCTAGCATGACGCACCCAATTACACCTTGCGAGCCTTCAAGAATGATTTTCATATCGCGCTTGATGTTCCTATATGATTTCGAGTATCCGACTTCGACAGCGATGGTAGGCCACATTCTGAGCGGTGGGAGCCAAAGCGTGGCATCGGGTTCTTTTGTGCTATTACAAGTCAATGTTGCTGTGTCAGACCATATTATAATATTGAATGGTTCAACATCTCACCTGCTCTGATGCTTGCCCTTGAATCGCTCAAGTCGTCCATGGCTAGTATATATATCTATACCCTCCCGCACTTCCATGTCTCGCAATAATAATCCCCATTCCGGAAACCAGTTACAATAAGGAGTAGCCTGAATAAAGCTAAGCGCAGTGGTGAACCTCAGCTCATTGATTTCGGAATTGAACGTTATGCCACCTGGGCACTGAAGGTACATCAATGAAGTCAACACCTATTATGAATATCATGACAGGAGTGGGTAGAAATTACATGGTTCCTTTATTTACCTCTAGAAAATCTTCGAGCTGCGTCCAGTCGTCGATCATACAGTTGAAGTGGGGGGTTTGTTCCTGGGTTGGTGTGACTGAGAAAGTCTTCGCGATGTCTGCTTGGAGGTTGTCGATGGTGGCTTTGAGTAGAAGAGAGGATGGCATGATGATACTGAAGCGGCAAAATTGACTGCCGAGATTTTTTTAGCAGGGTAAGATATAGGCGTCCGTCTCTCGAGAGGAAAGAGCTCCAAAAATATCAACGAGGCATAGGCAGCACCTGGTCATTGTAGATTACTCCTAAAAATTGCACTTTTCCGAACCGGAGGGCGTCAGAGGACTCGATATCGTAATGAGCGAAGAGCGTTGTATAAGATATTGCCGTCTTTATCGGTAAGTACATGCTATCAGAGTTAAGGGGCCAAGAGTTCTATATTTACTTCGTCAGCCGCAGCCAAGTTGACAGTATACAGGGGCTTGTGTAAGAATCTGGGCGTGACTGTAAACTTCATCATGGTTTGATTGCTATGCTCCTATGTCAAATCGATACACCACCACCCTTATCATCTCTTTCTCTTAGACTCATTGTCTCGTCATATAACATCATCATAATTCATAACTTCGGAGCCCGCGCCATCAGACTAAACTGCTAGGACGCTGCTGCTGCTCAAAAAATGAACCCTTCCGCGCGAGGTCCTGTGCAAAGCCATTACCCGGCGTCGGTATCATCCTAACATTCAGAGGCGGCTGCTGCATACTACTACTACCGGCACTGCTTCCAGGTTTGGTTGTAGCGACAGATCCACGGTGTGATTCAAGTTCCTGAGGAGGAGTGAAGAGTACTTCATGGACAATGGGCGCAGCGGCACTTTCGTCACTTCGGCCGTAGAAGGATGTTATATCATCGGAACTGGTGCGGCCGCGTCGATGGCCGGGGACACGGATTGAAGCCAATGCGGGCCAGATGCGGGCGAGGACTGGACGGAGGGTTGGTAGGCAGGCGCAGATGACTCCTGTGTTGCATTCGATGGCGGACCACATTAAGACGGCTAGATTGTCGTCTGAAAAGAGAATAGGGGATATGTCAGCTTCTGCTATGAGGATTCAGGGGCAGCAGACTCACAAGAGCGGTCATGGGAGTTGAACATAACCTTTAGGCTATAGAGACGGCATAAACTTGTAATGCAGACACTAGAATTAATCAAACGTGAGTATTCGGAGAAGGAAATCAAGTGGCTCAGGAGGGACGACACTTACAATCCACCTAACGTAAAGACACAGAAACACCCGACCTTTTGTCTCAAAGGCAAATCCAATGGCATCAACGCCGGAATAGGCATAATCAAGATCACCACATCTGTCATGATATTCAACGACGCATTGAAGTACCAAAGCGGCTTGTATGCGAGACAATGACCTGGAACATCTGGGTCCCAGCAACGCGCGACTGGGATACAATTCAAGAACGCGCTCAGAATGACCCATGTACCGTATATGGCAATAACGACGGCCATGATCCAGCAGAAAACGCGCATTTTCTTGGTTTGGAAGACGTGGAAATATTGGATGATGATGGAGGCTTTGGCGGTGATCATGGCGGCGTTGTAGAATGGGGTGCTGAGCCAATAGAGCTAATTTTGATCAGTGTGCTCCCATTTTTATTTGCTTGAAGGTCCGATTCTGCTTACCTTTTTTTGCTGGATACGATCCAATGGATCGATTTCTGATTCATGCATACCCACGCCATAGATGGCGGCTAATATATACATTAGCTGCGAACTGCTGACGAGGAATATCAACAACAGTAGCGGACTCACCAGCAATGAAAATTCCAACGAAGGTCACGGCAAACATCTGTCAAGCATTGTGATGTTAGACGATCGCTTTAAATGAAGCTAGAAAAAGGGCGTCTACCGAAGCAAGCAAAGCCATGTAGTCGCTCGCCTGCACAGCGTCAATGAGATGGCGTCGAGTGTAGAAACGCGCAAACAGCAAGGACATGGCTACTGTCATGAGAGTCACACTTGCAGTTAGTGCGTGCTTAGCCTCATGTCCCAGAGGGAACACATGAGGCTCAGAGCCGCTCATTTTGAGCGAGTATTCAATGTTTTGTCACAAGGGAGAGAGTATCGAGAAATGGAATGTCAGGGTTAAGAGGCAATCAAGGAGAAAAGAAAAACTGCTACGGCCAGCTGGCGATAGAAGGATGGTGTTTATGTTGTGGTCATAACAACGGACTGAAAAAGGAAAGACTGTTGAGGGAGGAAGGGCGTCACATGCCTAGACTTGTTGACAGACACTTCGATGTCTCTCACCAAAGCAAGTAGCTTCGAGTTACGCCCGGAGGGTAGAACACCTAAGTACGCCCGACGTCGGTGTTCGTATGGAGGGGCATTGGTTTTGAAAGAAGTCCTCTACGACGTCGTCTGATGTTGAGATTGTACGAGATCGAAGACTGGTCCAACCACCTCGAAAGAAGGCAACCAGACTAATGAATGCCACCAATAAGTATTCTTCCAACAAATCGTTAGTGGGCTTAGTGTTTGCTCCATGTAAAGTCTATAGAAGTTCTGTTGAGATTGGCGATATCATCCTCTAGTCTATCAATGTTCCCTGTCTTAGGAGCCATTGGCTCCCCCCCAATAAGAAAACAGCACTCCATAGCTGAGCTTTACGATAAAGCAGCGCTTGGCCTTGATATTATGAGTACTGACTATCTTTCAAGAAGGAATTGACGGAAAAAGCACCTGTTTCTTTTTTGGTCATTGGAGGGGTTGTTCCCTCCAAGTTCTGCCGGCTGACATGCCATGCCATTGGTCAATTGCCGACACTCATAGCGCCAATCAGGCATAATTAACAGGTTCTTATATATAATTACTCCGCATTAATTATTCGATCTTCCTAAAAAAAGACATCAAAGCTGGAGTTGAGCATTTAGGGCTGATGATGATCGCCATAATCGGCAGGGAGCGATAAGATAAGGATTATTATCCGATAAGAGATAAGGATACCCGTGCACGGGCCATCCACAGAAAAAGTGGAAGAAATTCTACGGTCGACCTACAAGGTACAGCAACTTCTCCGCTATATTGTTGCACCATTTTTTTCGAGTCGAGATCGAGTCACCAAGTACGAGGACGATATATTCACCGCAAATATGGCTGAACAGCCAGCACCAACAAAACCGGTGCACACAATCGTGCTAGACGCCGGCCCCATCTTGAAAAACGTTCCCCCGCTATCGACATTACTCGCCCAAGCCGAAGAATTAGTGACCACGCCAGCAGTGGTGGGCGAAATTCGTGATCCCGTTGCTCGATCCCGCGTGGAGACATTATATCTCCCATTTATTAAACAAAGGACGCCGTCGCCCAAAAGCGTGCAAGTCATAAGCGAGTTTGCCCGCAAGACGGGAGATCGTGCGGTGTTGAGCAAAGTTGATATTGAGATTTTGGCGCTTGCGTATGAGATTGAGTGTGAGAGGAATGGTGGTGATTGGAGGTTGAGGAGTGTGCCTGGTCAGAAGAGAGTGAATGGAAAGCCGCCGGTTAAGGAGGGGGAGGCATCGGCCGAAAATGCCACAACGGAGAGGGTCGATGAGGCTGCCGAAAAAAAGCAAAAGGAAGAAATAAATGGTGAAACATCTACGGCGGGTGTTGACAAGGTCGCCGAGGATTTGGCCGAAACGACGATTAAGGAGGATGTCATTCAAAGCACTGAAGCAACCGAAGCCGTGCCTGAAGAGACCGATCCTATTGCCGATAGTACAGTGGGAGATGACGCAGAAGAAATTTCTGTCGAAGTTGTCGAAGATGACGAAGAAGGCGAAGACTCGGATGGCGGTGGTGAATGGATCACGCCATCGAATATCAAAAAGAAGCAAGCTCGTGATGAAGAAGCTGGCTTATCAGGAACACCGGAACCTAAAGTCATGCAAGTTGCCACTATGACAACTGATTTTGCCGTAAGTCGCATTTATTCAAAATGAAAGTCCATATACTAATTATTCGCCAGTGTCAAAATGTTCTTCTTCAAATGAACTTGAACCTGCTATCAACAACGACGCTGCAACGAATTCGTCACCTCAGAACATTCGTCAAGCGCTGCCATGCATGCTTCTCCATCACAAAAGAAATGAACAAGCAATTCTGCCCTCGCTGTGGAAAAGACACCCTTACACGAGTTTCCTGCTCGACCGACGCCAACGGTCAATTCAAACTCCACCTCAAAAAGAACATGCAATGGAACAACCGCGGCAACGTATTCAGCGTCCCTAAGCCAACACACGGATCTTCCAATGGCAAATGGAAAGGCGGCGGTGGACAAGGAGGTTGGGGAAGTAATCTCATTCTTGCCGAGGATCAAAAGGAGTATATGCGCGCAGTGACGGACGAAAAGCGTCAGCAGCGAAGAGAGCGTGATCTTATGGATGAGGACTATCTTCCGGGTATCTTGACTGGTGAGAGACATCGATCGGGTGGACGAGTCAAGGTTGGAGCTGGTCGTAATGTGAACTCGAGAAGACGATGATGTTGATCGCGCGCATGATATTGCATTATGATGGCGTTTGGGAGGACCATATACATACTTTCCAGGCCTATGCCTGATTTCTCTTACTTTACGATTTTGATGAAATACAAAAGTACATATATACTTCGCACTTTGGAAATATGTGGAGAGAAGTATACCAATGCTATATCAAAAGTAGAAGTCGTCTGCACATTTCAGCTATGCAACCTGACATGCTTCTCCTCCGAAATAATCAAAACTCAAGAATCCAAACACGTCCCAAATAGATCAAACACCGTTCGCCATATATTTCGATGAGGTATCACATTGCAAACTTGGCACGCCTGCCTGATGCCATTGCTTTTCCCATTTTGATTTTGCGATAAAGGACTTTACATCTTAGCAGCCACCTTGTCGGGCTGTTGTGTGAGGAGGAGACCGTAACGCTTCTTCAATGTGACGCGGTGTCTATGTAGACGATTGTGTTAGCGAGATCATCTTAACCCGGATTTCGGTAAATTTGAGAGCTCACCTCGAGTACTTGTCATCCGGGGAGAATCGTGCAGGGTGTGCGGACTTGGTGACTTCGCCGCTGAGAACCTTTCTAAGCGTATCTGTAAATTTTCATGTTAGTAAAGGGCCCATAGATTGCTTCGGATTTCGGATTGTGTATGGGAGACGAACAGATGCGCTTGCCATCCTTGTCGAGAGTGTACTACTCCGCTGTTAGTGTCATTGCCCCGTTCAATAAACGCATGAAAGTAAACATACCATAAGATGCATTTTGGCGTTGTTATAGATTTCTCTGGCAATGAATGCTTTTGGTAAAGAATGATGGCTCGTGATGATATCTGATCACTGGTGGTTTCAAGCAATTTTCTCTATCGGAGAAATTTTTGGTGTATTCCTCTCACCGCCCGCCAGGCCGCGCTAGCTCGGCGACTGCGGCATATCATTGGTCCGGAGCCGCTCTGACAGAGATTTTTACTAAGCCAGTTTTTTCTCCCGCTGATTTTTCTCTCTATTTATTCTTCACACTTCTTGACAACCACGATTTTACTTCACAGCTTCAAGCATCTTGTCTTGTTGAGACGTTGAAGCTATAAGATGATTAACTAACCGAAGAACCTTACAGACTGCGAACGCACGCCGTTGCAGGGATCAGCGTCCCTACCTATGCCATAACTGGTAAGCTACCTATACTGTCTCCCCGACCCATCCCTCTGGTACGACCCTCGCTTCGGTGATGACACCATATCATATATGCCTAGACCTACGGCGTTTTGATTTCTTGCTGTTTGTCAATGGTGGCGTTTGATTATAGACTACAACGGTATCTGAGCAAGCGAATTTTCTCACTTCATCTGCATATCAATTTGATTTATAGTGACTCGTTCAAGACTAACGACTTGTCATAGTATTGAAACCATCAAAGATAAATCAAACGGCTTGCATCAAATATGGCGTCCTCGACGGCACCGCAGCCCCAAGGCAGCGGCAAGAACAAGTATCCTCGACCACAAAAGCCTAATTACAGACACATTCATCGCTTCCCACTTCCTGTTGCAGTCCATCCACTACCACCCTTGATCCCACACAATCCATTGTCTGTCATTAGTGTCCTCCTGTCATATCTCACAACATACTTAGTCTCTCCACCAGAGAAAGAAATATATTCCGCTTATTTTGATGCTTCTACCTCATCCATACAAGTCACGGATCCAAAGACCATGAGAGCTTTGTGGGAGATGGGGTTTTTCGGTAGAGGTAGCCTGAGCAGAAGTGAGCCTAGCTGGCTGGAACGGGAGAAGAAGAGAAGAGGCTTATTAGCCAGCAAGACGAATGAAGAAGTAACGGGTCAGCGAAGAGTAGAGCGTCGTGAAATGAAACTTGAGCGAGCGAGGAAGGAGCAAGAGGCTATTGCTCAGCAGTTGAAAGAGGAGGCAGCTCGGCAAGCGGGTGTTGCTTTGCAATCAGAGATGTCGGCTACATCTGCTGCCGAGCACATGGATGGCACTCTCAACGGATCTGCCGATAATATCGTTATCGAATCCGAGACAGTGACGGTTGACGAGCACGCAAATGGCTCTTTAAATGGGTCCGCTGAAAGGATCACCATATCGTCCAGCGAAACATCGAGCACAACCAAGACCGTACGCTTTTCGCCGGTGGTTGAAGAGAAGAAATTCACACCTGAGCCAAAGCACGCGCATACCCACGGCTCAGCAAAAATCACAGAGGATACCCTGATCAACGAGGAGCATCTCCAACTTGCGAACGAAGAGGCCCTCTTCCTTGTATACGGATTGGGTGCTCTTCAGGTTTTCGACCAAGACACGAAAACCATCATCCCGACACCATCTCTCATCAAACTATTCACCCAGAACTCTACGTTTCCCGCTCGATCCGAATCAGAACCCATCGCTCCGGATGACCCATTCCTCATCTCCTACGTGGCCTATCATCACTTCCGCTCTCTTGGCTGGGTAGTCCGATCCGGTGTCAAATTCGGCACCGACTACCTCCTCTACAACCGTGGACCGGTTTTCGCACATGCGGAATTCGCGGTCCTTGTTCTACCATCATACGAAAACTCATACTGGGAATCTACCCCTGAGCTCAGAGAGTATTCGGCTAAGAAGCAATCGCGGAGTTGGTGGTGGTTACATGGCGTCAACCGTGTGCAGGCACAAGTCAAGAAAACTCTTGTTCTATGCTTTGTCGATGTGCCACCACCATCGGCGTCGGGGTCATTGGATAACCTAGGAGAGACTCTACGTGGGTATAAAGTGCGCGAGATTCTGCTTCGACGATGGCTGCCGAATCGGTCGCGCGATTGATTTATCGTGGCTGTGGTTTCAATTTGAGCAATTGTGTTATGCCTGTATATAAATGCACGATGACTGTATGATAGCATGATACCCAAATTCTTCCAATTTCGTCAATTTTCTTGACAATACCCTCAGAAAAGAAGTGTCGATAATGAAAACACGCTAGCCAAAGGAGGCCATATTAGTAGCCCCGCCAGACACGAAACCGTCACGTGCAGTTACGCGTTTCGCGTCATGATGTGCGAGGCTAAGGCACGAACATGAGAGAGGCACATGGAGGATTGTCTAGATTTCGAATAAACCCACTCAACAATGCCCTTTTCCAAGTGATCAGTCCCTGTAGAGTATGGATTCTCAACCCGACAGTCTCGATATCGCAAAATTAAAACGTTTTGCGCTAGGCTTCGACGTATGTGCCCTTTTCTTTTTCACCTTGCGCTGAGCCGATTTGCATGACGGTGGCGTCCGGCATCCTGGTTAAACGCGCTAACAGCTAATATAACGCTTTTAGGAAACTGATGTGTCTCAAGCGCCTGTGAGTGAGGCTGAATCTCAAATTTCTTCTTTTCTCAACGTCCAGCATATCTCTGCCGAACATATAAACGTCGAAGAACGTGTTTCTTTCCCTCGAAGCCCGTCTCGTGCGAAAATTGTCGAGTCTGTTGTCGCTGTTCACGTAGTTTCGTCTACGAACCACGATGTCCACGAGATCACCGAACGAGTTTTAAATACGCAAGAAGAGCCCTTGAGCACCGTCCCCGAACCGAATATACCCAAGATGAGTGCCGGGGATACCGCCGCCGGCGACACTCAACCGATTTCGCAATCGATTTTCGAAAATATTATATCACGCGGGAAATCTTTCCAGCCCTCACAGACCAGCGAACGTGGTTTGTCAGATGCGTATAATGCCGGCCAAGAGTCTTTTCAGATGACAGTCAAGGAAGGAGAGTCGGGCCATATAAATTTACTAGCCGACTTCGAGTCGAATAAACAAGCAACCACACAACATTATAGTTCAGACGATGAGGCAATCAGCTCAAAAGACGGGCAGTCCTCTCCTCCCCAGTTTCCAAATCACAATGTGTTCCCAGAGTCGCAGCGATTCTTAGAGACGCCAGTCACTGCGGAGAAGCGGCGGGACGTTCCCAACATGGCAGCCACGACCCCGTCTCTTCCCCGGAACCCTCTTGCCGCCGATATGAGTTCCAGCGGTGGCATCCTCTCCATGAGCCAACTGTTCAAGGCAACTCAGACTCCTGTCTCGCCCTTTGCAAATAGATTGCCTTCTGGTCCGCTGTCGGATCGTCCCTCTCCTGATCTTCCTATACAAGCTCGCCCACTAGGCGGATACACATCTTCCCCTAGTCGTACTCCCCGGGCTAATCTAACTCGCACCCACACCGATCCTTTTTCATATGTCCCCATGGACGAGTCACAGAATCGACGTGCCCAAACAATGGAGGAGAGAAGGACTAGATCAGCTGAGAATATTGACTCGGAAGATCCTATTGACCGAGATTTCGAAGAAGAATCAAGTCTTGTTCAGCGGATGAATCGTCGAAGGGACATTGACCATGAGACTAGCCTACGTCTAGCGTCCGTAACTCACGGAAGATCATCTAGTGATTCTGCGGTCAAGCCATCAACAGCCTCGACTAAGCCTCTAAGTCAAGATGTCTCGGCAGAAGCGGATGAAACTCAAGAGCCTTCCGTCCCCCTTAATGGTGGAGCCGTGAGCGAAGAAGAGACAGACAAGGAGGACGTTACTGAAGTTCCTCAAAGTCAAATTCGGCAAGCTCCATCATCTGCGGAAGAGGACAAGGAAAACCACGTTGGACTCTACGCAGATATAGCCCAGGCAACCACTGCAGCGCATGATCGCCTGTCACAAGCGCTAGATATGCATGACGACTTGACGATGACCGATACACCCCCAGAGGAAGCACACCTACTGGCAGCTGGAACTTATGTCGAAAACACACAGCAGGAGATCAACGTGCGAGACTCTCAGCCGTCACCAAGTCAACGAGTATCCAAACATAAGAGGACTACAAGTCTACTATCCCAGGCTGAGTCTGTCCATATTCAATCATCCTATGACGATTCATCGCCGCCCACGAAAAGGCAGCGCCGACATCGTATCACAGAAAAGGCTCCTCTATCACCTAGCAAGCAACTTGTACAGCAGACTTCGCCAGCTACGTCTGTCCGGCCTCCAACTCGGTCTTCGCAGCATCAAGTGTCATCTAACCATCCAGTTTCCTCGATTCGAAACGGCACAGAGAAACCCTCCTCGATGCCATCACATGTCGCCAACACTCCATTGAACAAGGTCGCTTATGACACCATTCCCGAAACAAGTATCCCTGAGTCTAGCCCGCATCGCATTCAGCAGTCTAGCTTAGCTCTAGGGCCACTCAATCAACTTCCTACGATGCAGGAGGCTGAGCAAGAAGATGACGACCTTCCTCCTCAGCGTCACATACGGCACCGAAACAGTGGTCTACCAGCCCCAAGGTCCTCCCCCAACAAGAAGCCTAGCTTTCTAATCGGTTCTAGCCCAGAAAAGGGATCTATTAAATCTTTATCAGAGCTGTCCGCTGAGATGTCACCTCAATCAGCTAATGGCGAACCCATCAACTTTGATGATTTCTTGAATAACGAAGACCACGATTTCAACATGATGCTCAAAAGCCCTAGTCGGCGTACACCAAGGAAAAGGCTTCGAACGACCCAAGATTATGTCCATTCGCAATATGGCTCTTCTCCTTTGAAAAATGTGGAATCAACTCACACTCTGGGCGTAGAGCAGTCTGAGCCTCCCGAGGAAGAGCTTCCATATTCAGAATCTCCACCCATGCGAGCTGTGCCTCGTCGTCAGCGCGCCAGGCCATCACAGCTCAGTGAGGACTTGTATGAGATGGATGGTTCACCTCGAGCTCGCAAGTCGGCCTTCACACGTCGCGTATCTGAATCGTCTCAAAATCTTCCTCCGCAAGAAACGATCCCGGAGTCTGCTCTCTCACAGCCTCACAGATCCCCAGTTCATGACTCGCAGCGTTCGGCCAAAGAGGCGGTTGTCAATCAACTTCAAACAAAGCCAGCAGAGTCGACGGCACAAGAAAAGCCTGTCGTCCCTCCTAGCACCAAATTATCGATTAAAGATTCACAAGCCGAGAACCTTACCTCCGATATACAATCTCCAGAGCCAGAAGAACCGATCATAGCCCCATATCAGGTACTGGCTTTCTGGAATGGTCGCAAACGCGCTTATTACCCTGCCACTTTTATGCATGCAGATGAGCCACAACGATGCGTGGTAGCTTTTGCAGATAGTGGACCTGTCGATGTTGCACTAGGATCTGTCAAGAAACTACAACTACGAGTTGGAGATGCCATCAAAATTGACTTTCCCAAGGTGCCCAAGGTCACCCATATCATTCGCGGATTCTCGCAGCAACTTAAGCCTGTGGATTTGACAAAGAGGAACGAGTATGGTTACTTGCCTGTCACGGATATATATGGATACTCGACTGTCATCGTTGCCGCCAAGCAGCGTAAAAGCATTCCAGGCGGCGGCCAATTAGAGAGCGAGCAAACCATCGAAGTTCCGATCTATAGTATATATCTAGACATGATACTGTGGAACCAGATGAAAGGCCGCTCTTTTGTCGTCCCTGAGAAGGCCGAGCCAGCTCCAACTGCCTTGCAAACTCCAAGTCGAGGTGCCTCAACACCCCTATCTCCAGGGTCTAGGCTATCACGCACCCATCTCACTATACGCTTGGGTCTTTTTTCTGGAATGGTATTCGCTATCTCCTTGGGCGATCAGGATTCTCATAAGAGTCGACTTGTCAAGTTGATATCTTTAAACGGCGGCCAAATCCTCCAAGATGGGTTCGAAGAGCTATTTGAGTATCCGTCTAGTGCACCTGCAGTCACACAAGCCGAAACCTTGTCGCAGGCTGAAGTTGCCGAAGAAGCAGTAGAGTTCCGTATAGCATCCAAGTATGAAAATACAGGATTCGCTTGCCTGATTGCCGACAAACACTCCCGTCGTGCCAAATATATGCAGGCTCTGGCTCTTAATGTGCCTTGTCTTTCTAGAAGGTGGATTGAAGACTGCGTTGAGCAGAATCGCATTGTGAATTGGGAACATTATCTTCTTCCTGCCGGTGAATCCAGCTTCCTTTATGGAGCCATCAAGTCCAGGGTGCTTACCCCAGTCGCCGCGGACAAGGCTCTATTCGCACAAACATTCGATGCGCGAGCAAAATTACTCGATAAACAATCTGTACTTCTGGTACTGGGACGTGGCAAGACAGAAGATAGACACAAAGCTTATATTTTCCTCATGTATGCCCTGGGAGCCGCAAGAATTGCGCGTGTTCTGGATTTGAGGTCTGCAAAGACGCTGCTTCGAAAACAAGCCCAGAAGCAGGAGGGACCCAGATGGGATTGGCTTTATGTTGACGACAGTGAGGAAGCTGCAGCCGAGGCAATGATGGGCGACCCTTACGAGACAGCTAATACTGGCAAAAAGAGGAAGCGATCCAGCTTGTTCATGGAAGCTCGCGGGGACAACAAAGCGTCTCCACGGGTTATGAGCAATGATCTCGTTTGTCAGAGCTTGATCTTGGGGAAGATTTGCAAGTAGATTTGTTATTTATGTTTGCGTCCTGTTGATGTGCTTGCTTGCTTACTTACACATCGTTTGTTTTATTGAGAAGATACCCACCCATGTACAGAGTACTGAAAGACTATAAGTTTTCGCTGACACAATCAAATATTGATAAGATAATCAATTTCGTACACTTGCACTTGAATATGCTCATAGTATAATACATTTGTGGCACTCGGCTAAAAACTAGCCTCGACCGATTGCGGTTGTAGAATAGAAAACAATGTAGGAGAAACGGACGCCGTTAACGAGACCCAATCACCAGACCTTCAGACCTTCAGACCTTCAGACCTTCAGCCTTAACGGAGCGATCACCTTTTGGTCCTCTTGCCAGACTTCTTCTTGCTCTTCAAACTCTTCATCTGTGCAGCACGCTGGGCACGAGCATGTCTCTTTCTCCACGCCAACCATCGATTATTGCGATCAAATGTTTCAGCAGTGGCAGCAACCTCATCACCGGCCCTACCAATCTGCCAATTGGCCTCACGGTACATGTAACCAGGACGAAGCGGAAGGGTATTAGTCTTAGCCGTACCCTCAACATCCGCATTGAGGTCTCCCTGTTCACTAACAGGCTCCACACGCGGAACAGCAATCATATTCAATCTCCGTCTGGTCGGTGCATTCCTCGGCGTCGGCAGCGTCCCGTCCCTCTCAAAACAAACACCAATATACCTCCTCTTGGGATGCAACTCCGGGTCCCGATAATATTTCACATAGCCCGCCTCCATAGCATAAATCGTGTGGTCTCGACCCATACTGCAGTTCTCTCCCGGAAACCATAATGTGCCGCGTTGTTTGAAGATGATGTTTCCGGGCACGACGTATTGTTCGCCGCTCTTTTTGGCGCCGAGGCGTTTGCCAGCGGGATCGCGGGCTTTGGCGTTGGCGCGGCCTTGGGTTGCGTGCGAAGCGTGCCGGATTTGGAGCGCGGAGAGGATTGTGGAGCGGGGGAATGATGAGGTTGTTGTTGTTGTTGTTGGCAGGTTATTGGATATGGATGAGAAGATGGAGGGTGTTGATCTGAGTGTTGACGAGGAGAGGTTGGAGCGAGATGTTGAGAGAATCGACGAGCGCTCCAGGACCCGCCATGATGCCCTGAGACTTTGCTGCATTGTGATAGTCTGTGTTTAATTGCTCCTGGGAGCACAATGGCCGATTATGGCGCGTGGTCCGGGTGCAATGGTTGCTGTTGAAGGAGTCGCATGGAGGTGATTGCGGACGGCGGAACTTTTTCTCGGGGAGCAATCGGAGCACGGACCAACAACGGCAGGAATCAAGTCACGTGTCAGCATTGCTACAGTGCGATATCTGGCTTCATTCTACAATCTAGCAATTCTCTAATCAATTTACGGAACATCAATTCTAACATACTCACGAGATAAAGACTTTCAACAAAATATACTTTTCGGAATTCTTCAAGGCACAAGCCCGCAACATGCTCGCCAGACCCTTAACCGCCGTCTGGACACTGTTCCTCCTCATCTCAACCGCGCAAGCACAATTCCAATTCTTCGAGCACATGTTCAGCGGCGGCGGCTCGCAAGGGGGCCATCCACAAGAGCAGGAAGCTTCCAGCGATAGTTCCTGGTATCAACGAACCTGGGAAGGAGGCAAGCACACCCTCGACTGCCTTATACTACATAGTCTGTATTCTTGAGCTAACATTTGGGGAAATAGCACACTGCACGAGATATCTATGTCCGAACACGTTAGCCTGCGTCCATTTCCCGCATCATTGTCCATGTCCGCATCCGGGTGTTGAAGAGAAAGTCGAATTGGGCGAGGGAAGTGCTGTTTGTGTCTCGAGGGGAGGATGGGCGGCGGGAGAAGCTGCTAGGAAGATTGAATTGGCTCGAAAGGGTCTTTTGTGATTGTCATTATCCCTGAGGCCTGTATAAAGAAGTTGGAAAGAGTTCTTGGAGTATATTAGCGATTTGCATTGTGTATTTGGTTGTTTGGTTCTTTGAGTTTGATTCAATGGTATGCGGATATTGACTGTCTGATTCAAGGCGAGGTTGCGTGGCTTGTTCCAAGACGTATTCTCCTCAAAATTGGCAAAACATAGCATTTGTTACTCCGATTATCTATCCAGGAAGGACAACGTCTGCGCATTGTTGTAAATAATAAGTGATCTGTTTTCTGTAATCGGTGTTTGGGCAGCAGATAAGCAGTGACCCACCGTTCGTGAGGGGCAAAAGCCGTAACCGTCATTCCATCTCCGTCTGGTTCGATCTACATCTACTTAACATTGAATCGCATTCTGAGTCAGTACGAATAACGACGAAGACACTCGATACTACAGTCAATATCTTTTACCGTCGCCGAAACTCTCAAGGCAATCCATTCGACAACGAACACTCACACTCCATACTCGACGTCACCGCTCATACCGCCCACCAACTCTAACAACCCATCAAATCCAAACCGTGCGACAGAGACAGAGTACACAATGGGCTCCAACGTAGCGCAAAAGCGCCTCTTCCACGAATACAAAAATCTCTCCACCAACCCTCCGGAAGGAATCACCGCCGGCCCCATCACCGAAGATGACATGTTCCACTGGGAAGCTCTCATACAAGGACCTGAGGGAACACCGTTTGAAGGAGGCGTGTTTGCTGCGGAGCTCAAGTTCCCCAAAGATTATCCGTTGAGTCCGCCTACGATGAAGTTTTTGGGTGGGGTTTGGCATCCGAACGGTATTTCTCCCATAACTACTAGCCCCGAACACTTGGGGAATGTATGCTAACTGGATGGTAGTGTATCCAAATGGAACGGTGTGTATATCAATCCTTCACCCACCCGGTGACGACCCAAACCATTACGAGCACGCCTCGGAGCGATGGTCACCGATCCAAAGTGTCGAGAAGATCCTCATCTCAGTAATGAGTATGCTGGCCGAACCGAACGATGAGAGCCCCGCGAACGTAGAGGCAGCAAAGATGTGGCGTGAGCGAAGGGGGGATTACGAAAAGCGCGTGAGAGAAGAAGTTAGAAAGACTTTGGGACTTTAAGACTTGGCTCCCTTATCAGGGAAAGAGAACGAGGGGAAATGTGATTATGCTGCCAAACTGACAGTGCGATTATCGTTATGCGTGATTTTATCGGATGCATCTGTTTCTACGGCGGGCGTTTTTGAGTTCAGGGTTGGCGCTCAGATTTCGCTGGGTAGAGTCTGATTCAACATATATATGCATAGGTATCTTTATTACGAAGCAATTGAATTGAACATTATTGAACAAGCTGACTGCATCGTAATATGCGATAACGAACGATGATGAGCCGTACTAATTCAGTGAGATAGACTCTCCGTCTTACGATCAATCCATCCTTCCAGACCACCTTCAGTCTGATACAAAACCTCAGTCTCAATTTTCGTGTTCAGCATCATCATCGTCTGCAACTCCGCTCTCCATTCCAGTTCTGGACCGTCCTCGCGGAAGACTGGATTCTTCAACAACATGCCTCGTATTTTCTTGACATCTCTGGCAGATAACGAAATTGTTACCCAATCCTCGTCCTCGATTTCGGTTCTGTTCTGTTTTATGATCACATCTTCGAGTCTTGTTCCAAGCCATTCAAGTCTCGGCGCATTGAGGCTGGCACTTGCATGAGCGTGAGCCATCGAGCCGTACTTGTATGTGGACATGATAGCTATTCCATCACAATCTCCATCCACCAGGGCGAGGAAGCGCGGTGGCGATGACGATGGAAAGATCTCAAGGTTCTGAAGAGAAGGGCTGTGTCTTTTGAATCCAATATCAGAAATTAGGTGGACGAATTCACGCGTACAGATGTCAGGATAGCCTTTGCCCGTGATCAGGATGCCCTTGCCAGCGGCCGATTCCAGATGGTACTTGTTATGCACAAGTCTTCGAAAGACGGCCTGTTTCCGTTAGGTCGTGTGCATCATGGCCAATTTTAGGACGAAACTCGCCTCCTTTTCCACAATACAGACCCATTTGACCTCAGATATATCGATGCTGCTAATTTCTATGAGACGGGGTATAAGCGCATCCTTCGACACAGTGTCAGCTTGTTCAAAAGGAGAAACCTCGACTGAGTCGCACCTCAGTCGTCATGTCAAGCATAGTGTCACTTCTTGTCTTGATTCGAACGGCTCCAACGACCAACCCTTTGCCAACCGAGATCTGGATTGTTCTTCAATCAACATCATCTTTCGAACACGCTCACAGGGGGACATACGACATGAAGAGCGGTGCGGTCAACGCCAATTGTATAGGCTATATCATCAACAATTGCATTCACTATGGCCTGGGTGCCGAATAGCCCTGGGTTGTCGTAGTAGATACTCCTTCAGGCGAGTCAGCATGAATGCAAGCTCCGGCTCATTTGACAGGACCACAAACCTCTTTGTGATCAACAGGTTTTGCTGAACCGCCTCAATGATGAGAGACAATACTCGAAGAACGCAGGCTTTCTATGAATCAGCATGGTCAGAACCCAGCGTCTCGTGCGCAACCACATACTAAACTTCCAGGCCTCATAAGGAGATTTTCCTGGCCAGGAATATGTTATCAGTCGATCAGACCCATTAGTCTCCGTTGACAGTAGCCTTTCTTCCTGATTATCTTCATGAGAAGCGATCTGGAAATGTGATGGTCTTTTTTTCAAAGTGATTGCTGGTTGGGCGACATCTTTGTCGAATTCGTCCAGGAATGACAGTTGCAGTCGATCAAAGAATTGCTGGACAAGAGGGTTCTCGATGATATTATTCTGGAGCAGGTCCATGGTTCAGGTACTTCGTACTTAGGTAGCTATATTGAAGAGTTGAAGTTGAAGTCTCTGCTCTTTCCTAAATTGTGTTGTGTTGTCGTGGCAGGTGCGACTGCCCTCATTGCTCCTTCCTCCTCGTCGCCGTTCGTGCTTTCCTTCTGTACCATGCATCATGCTTATCAAAGACCCTCATTATTTCACCCCCAGATATACGATTTTGGAACAACGGATGACTTCTTCTTTCATCGTCTCACTCGTTTCGATGAAAACATACTCTCTTAAAACTTGTTCGATATACGTACTTGAAGAAGCTAATTGGCCAATCACAGACGCTCTGCCCCTGTCATCTCGTCCAGCGCTTAGATAAGATAGGCCTAAACAAGACTAGTGCCCCCAATGGAGAAAGTCATGTGACTGCGGATCGGCACAGCTGCGATTCCCATTGGTCAGCCCTGGTTGCCTCCTTAATTTGACCCGGGGAATAAAGATTTTGGCGACCTCTAGGCTTCTTCCGTAAACAACCTCGATTCGTTTTCTTTCACCTTGGCTTGTAGCTTGCTACTCACACAAGCAACAGTCATGGCAAAAGAAAGGAAAATCCAGCCCATTGCCAATTGGCGAGCGACAGCCAATGGCCACCTAACGAAGGATGCCAACGGAGACGACCAGACAGACTATGCAAGGTGGAGATTGCACGATAATGACGGCCGCTTGACGTGGCGCTATCTGGAAACTGATGAAGAGAATGAGAAATGGCCTCAAACCTTTTACGACAAATACAACCTGGGGCTCCCAACCGTAAGTGATTTCTAACCATCTTTGAATAGTCACACTCACACCCATTAGGGTGCCCCGGAGCTGCCAAAAGCGAAGACTCCTCTGGACTCAGCTATCAATGGCCTGGAATTTTTCTCCAAGTTACAGATGCCGACTGGACATTGGGCCTGCGAGTATGGCGGTCCTATGTTTCTCCTACCAGGTGTGGTGATCACTTGGTATATTACCAACACGCCCATACCTCCCGAGTATGCGGTGGAAATCAAGCGATATCTCTTTGCGCGACAAAATCCAGTCGACGGCGGCTGGGGACTTCATATTGAAGGACATAGCTCGGCATTTGGAACAGTAATGACCTATGTGATCTTGCGTTTGCTAGGAGCAAGTGAAGAAGATCCTCGAATGATCAAAGCACGAGGATTTGCTCATAAGCTCGGAGGCGCACTTTACGCACCACATTGGGCGAAAGTCTGGCTTTCTCTTCTGGGTGTAATGGATTGGAGCTGCGTCAATCCGGTCCCACCGGAATTGTGGTACGTTCTCATCTCCCTCGTGGTGATGTTAAAGAGATTGTGAATTCTAACTTTTTCAAGGCTACTTCCTGACTGGGTACCGATCGCTCCTTATAGATGGTGGATTCACATGCGCATGGTGTTTTTACCCATGTCTTACCTGTGGTCCAAGAAATGGGTCTTCCCCCAGAACGAATTGACGAGTCAGCTCAAAAACGAGATCTACGCGCAACCTTATGAAAGTATAGACTTTGCTTCCCACCGCAACTGTATTGCTAAAGAGGACAATTACTATCCAAAGACAATGTTGCTCAACGTGATCAACAGTCTCCTCGTGAACGTGTGGACGCCCTTGCTTCGGTTCTCGGCGCTGGTCAAGAAAGCTGAAGACTGGGTGTGGGAATTGGTTCGAATGGAGGATGAGAACACAGACTACGCAGGACTTGCTCCTGTCAGTAACCCTCTGAACTTCGTTTGTTGCTACATTCACGACGGCGAAGGAAGTGAATCGGTGAGAAAACACCGCGAGGCGCTACACGAATATCTGTGGATGAAAAAAGAGGGCATGCTTTGCAATGGCACCAATGGCGCTCAAGTCTGGGACACCGCCTTTATCATACAGGCTGTTTCTGTGGCTGGCTTCGCGGAGGATCCCAAATGGCGACCAATGCTGACCAAAGCTCTTGAATTCCTGGATAATCATCAACTTCGTGAGAATGTTCCCGACCAAGACAAATGTTATCGTCAACATAGAAAAGGAGCCTGGCCCTTTAGTAATAAGGTTCAGGGTTATACGGTTAGCGACTGCACTGCAGAGGGTCTACGATCGGTTTTGCAACTTCAGGAGAAACACGGATTTCCTAAACTTGTCTCCGCGGATCGCTTGAAAGACGCGGTAGATTGTCTTCTTTTGCTGCAAAATTCGACTGGTGGTTTCAGTGAGTATGAAAGCAGACGAGGCTCCCCTCATTTGGAATTGCTCAACGCAGCAGAGGTGTTTGGCGGAATCATGATTAGTTACGATCACGTTGAATGTACGACTGCATCTATTACCGCTATGTCACTTTTCAGCAGATTCTACCCAGACTATCGCGCCGAAGAGATCAAAACTGCAAAGCACAAGGCAGTCGAATATATCAAGCGCGTCCAGAAGCCAGATGGGAGCTGGTATGGTAACTGGGGTATCTGCTTTACTTATGCAGCCCTGTTTGCGCTTGAAAGCCTTTCCAGTGTTGGTGAAACTTATAGCACGAGCGAGTCTTCTCGCCGTGGATGCGAGTTCTTATTGAGCAAGCAGAAGGAAGATGGCGGTTGGGGAGAGTCGTATCTCAGCAGCGAATTGCACGTTTACACCCAGCACGAGATGTCCCAAGTTGTCCAGACAGCTTGGGTATGTCTGTCTCTGATGGAAGCTGACTACCCTGACCCTGAACCCATCCGCAGAGGAATCAAGCTTCTCATGTCCCGACAACAAGCGAATGGCGAGTGGCTCCAGGAGGCGATCGAAGGCGTTTTCAACATGTCTTGGTAAGTACTCGACTTTGCACCAAGAGAGAAGCATGGCTGACTTTTGAATAGTATGATTTCATATCCCAACTACAAGTTCTACTGGCCCATCCGAGCATTGGGTTTGTTTTCTCAAAAGTTTGGCAACGAAGCTTTGTTTTGAGCTGTTGCTTTTTATTATGGAGTTCAGATTCTTTCATGACGGCTCATATGATCTTGTAATATTAATATACTCATAATTCTCGATAGGGTCAAACCTTTTTGTTTCTAAATATGTTCTTAGGGCTGTAAGTCGGGCAGGAGGCTACGCTTCTGCGGGCTTGCCTTTGCTTGAGGCTTGTGTGAGAAGTGGCCTGAAAGCCGCAGAGGCAATTAGTGCGAAGATGTCGTTTGACTAGTCCGCCGGACGCCCTTCTGATTGCTACCGTTTTTGAGCCCATGGGGAAAGTATTTGAGATCTGCACTGGAAACAGAGGAAGCGGTACTTGTCTAACAGTTACACCTACTCTTATCACGAATGATAAACTTCTGGACTTTACCCATCGTAAAGTCTAGAAGCCAGCAAGTGTAGATACTTGGTTTTAGTAGCTTTCTTTCGTTAAATAAGCTTGCAACAGGTGACACTCAGACAGATACCCTATAACCCTCTGCTAACCCTAAGTCAGTTGATTCGTGCGGGGAAGAACAGAGATATCGGCATACCTTCCCCTTTGGGGACAGCTCCTGCACGATCGGCGACAACAACATCCAAAGTCAAACTATCACCGCCATTCTCTTCATTCTTCAGCTACACGCTTGAGAAGCCTGCGCCACACTTTATTCCTGGTTCCACCTATCTACATACTTATACCCTTGGATTTCAAGCACTGAGAGCAGTACGACAACATGGCTATAACCCCAGGCTCCGCTTTGGGTTATCTCCGAACCCGAAGTTTGGTGGACTGTGATACGCTTGATGCCAAAGGTACTCGTTTATCGATACCCTAATATGGCGAATCTTATGGAGAAGTGATACTGACTTGACCATATAGTGGCACAGGCACTAGGACCCTTTCAAGATTGCACATCCAACCAGGTATACCGCCTCGTCACTGCAAATGTAGCTTCGCACTTATGAAACCTAATAGGCAATCGCACTCTTCGAGCTATCAAAACCCGAACACAAAGAACTACTCGCCGAGTCCCATCTCAGAGCCGGAACACTCTTAAAGTCTATGGCAGAGACCAAGGATCCTCGCTTCGCTGGTATCGAACTTGATGAACTAGCTGTTGAAATTGCGGTATGCCATTACTGTCAAAGCTCTCGCTCTGTCTGCTGATATACAATCAGACAGTGAAAGTCGCCATTCAAATGACACCGCATCTTCGAGGCAAAATGCACATTCAGACCAATCCATACTATGCATATTCAACCGACAAGACAGTCGCGAACGCTTTTCGTAGGACTGTCCACATCCCTAGACATCCACTTTAGCCTAATAGGTTTGCAGGCATCGTTTATCTCTTCAAGGAATTCGCGCCCAACTGGGACAGTTCCAGAATCTGCATCAAGATACCCAGTACTTGGGAAGGCATGCTGGCTTGTCGGACATTGCAACTAGCAGGTGTGCATACGCTAGCCACGACTCTATTCTCGATGCCCCAAGCAATTCTTGCTGCAGAGGTGGGCTGTACATATATAGCGCCATACGTGAATCAGCTGAAAGTACATTTTGAGCCTGGGCAGGTTTCCTCCTCATCTCGATTCAAATTTCTGAGATACATCTAACAAGCATGATAGATTCGTCGACCCGAATAAGCTCTTCTCCCTCAGCGTCGCGATTCAAAAGTACTACAAATCTGTCGGCGCGGTCACTCAAGTCCTACCCGCAAGCCTTACCTCGACGGACGAAGTACTCGCTCTAGCCGGTGTGGACCATATCACAGTTGCTCCACCTCTATTGGAACTTCTATCCCTCCCTGACTGTCCTATTACTCCGTCGTTCTTCGATAGCGATGACTCGGGTGTGTTGGCGTTCCCGAAGACGCCTTACCTGAAAGACGAAGCGGCATATCGGATCGCATTTACACGAGACCTTGCCGGAGCGAGCGAGGAGAAGTTGACGCAGGTCTGTTATAAATCGAGAATTTCTGAGATATTTCTGACTAGTGTTTCTGTAGGCCATCAACATTTTCTGCGACATGCAAGACAAATTGATTGCGTTGATCAAGTCAAAGTCGGAGTAGCTTTCTTCAATATCATATGCCAGGAACAATGAGACATATGAAGAGTGATGAAATGTCTTTTAGAACGAATCTAATTTATACCATGAAACAGCGCTAATACAAACCAAGTAAGCACACGAAGCTTCCCCAGATTTTCGTCCCAATCAGGAAGCCGCACGTGACCTCATGACATAAATTTTTCGTTGGAACTCCATCGTCAAGTTTCAACTTTGCTACCTCTGCTAAGTTCTCCAGTGCCACGATAGGCTCATTTTCAAGCCCCTCGCTATCGTTTGTACTCTTCTTGGGCTTGGATTTGATTCCGGTAAAGGCAATTAAGGACTACGATTCATGCTAGGTTTTGAGTTTTTGCTCATGTCGTCATATAAAGCCAGTGCTGGATAATTCGAAGAACCTACCCGCAGAAAAGTTGCTGGTTCAAATTTTCTGCCATAAATAAGGAAAAGGACTAAAGTCCTTCTGATCCGAAAATGTTTCCTCCTCAATCTAGTAATCTAGATATCGAAGCCCTGAGTGGTATTCTTGGGTACGTCCAACAACACCCCCTCTAGGAAGCATAATTCCTAATTTGATTCCGTCAGCTCCATCTCAATAGCCTGCTGGGTCGTTGTCTTTTCGCCCCAGATCATAGAGAATTTCCGACGCGGATCAGCCGATGGACTTTCCCTTTTGTTCATTGTTGTCTGGCTCGCGGGTGATGTCTTTAATATTCTTGGAGCAGTGCTCCAGGGCGTATTGCCTACTATGATTATTCTAGCGGTGTATTATACGCTTGCAGATATTGTGCTGTTAGGGCAGTGTCTTTATTACCGCGGAATCTGGTTCTCCAGCAGAAAGACTGTAAAGGACGGACAGAACGATATATTAGAAGAGGGAGATGTCGACGAAGAAGCGCCGACAGAGCGCACGGCATTGCTGAGTCAGGAGAATGGAAATGACAATGGACATACTCATACCAGTGGCAACGGCCATCCGCAACACCCTCAATATACTATTCGAGTCGACGGTACACACCTTTCCCCAGCGACTCCCTTCATAGACGCTGTTCCGTCTACAGAGGACGAAAGCGCGCAGGATACCCCGCGCTCATCAACCTCCAACCTCCAAGCCGCCCTTATCAATACTTTCGCGATCATCCTCGTCTGCGCAGCAGGTATTCTAGGATGGTATGTAAGCTCTCGCGTATCCAACAAACACCCAAACGACGACAGTCCCGAAAGCCCGTCGGAACCACTCACATTCGACCTCTGGGGTCAAATCTTCGGCTACTTCTGCGCCGTATTATATCTCGGCTCACGCATCCCCCAACTTCTGCTGAACTACCAACGCAAGTCCACGGAGGGCGTTTCTTTACTATTCTTCCTATTCGCCTGCATCGGCAATCTCACCTACGTACTCTCGATCTTCGCCTACTCTCCCGTTTGCAAATCAAACGTCTGCGAGCCAGGTGAGGCATCGGCAGTTTACGGGCGATACATTCTCGTGAATTGTTCATGGCTGATCGGGAGTTTGGGCACGTTATTGTTGGATATGGCCATTTTTGTGCAATTTTTCCTGTATCAGAAGGATGACGATGATTACTGATTGTATGTAGTCACGGAAAATAAAAATAGAAGATGGGTTTCATGGGAAAGATTATTTGAATGATTTTATTGCATTTCATCGAAAAGCTAAGTAGCTAGTCATAAGGTAGGACTCCGTTATACCCATCACCCTGTCCCGGTCTGAGATATTCTCTTTGTTGTGAAAAACTCCGACATGCTGTCAAACGCTAAGAAAGAAACAAATAGTAGTCAAGCTATAAAGCAAAGCACCCACAATGCATACCCTGCCCTTTTTTTGAAGGTTAATCCTCAGAAGGCGGAACAACAGCCACCCTCTCCTTCCCAACCTCATCCCAATTCGTGCTCAGCGCCGTCCCCTGGCTTTCATAGAAACTCTTCATCATGGCCCGACGCGTATCCGGATCCGCGCCTGCATACAACTTCTTGAAGAAGGAGTCTACCGCGTCGCCGCCAATGTCTGAGTCTATGGATGCCGCGTCGTCGTCATCTTCTTCAGCGTCATCCTCGGCTTTCTTCTTCTTCTCGTCCTTTTTCTTCTTGGTGGTTAGGTCCTCGGCGAGTTTATCCCAGTTCTTGACTCCGTGTCGGGACGAAGTCGGGTATGCGGGTCCGCCGACGTTATTGTTGATTTGAGAAGGTGTCTGGGTAGTAGGTACCGTAGCAGCTGAGTTTACCGTGATTGTGTTACTCGCAGCATCCGAGAGGACAGAAGCCGTTGCCGATCCTTCGAGGGCACCCCATTTCTGTCCTGATGTTCGTTTGCGAAGGGTAATTTCGATTTTTGTAGACATGACATTGATTTTGGATCGTGCGGTGTCTATGGGGGCGTAGAAAGGGTCAAGGTTGAAGGAGTATGTTGACCCGGATGGCAGAGGGAATTCGAGGGATAGCTTTGATTGTTAGTTATAACAAGATTACGAGAATATGATGGTATGACTTACTGAGTTGTCTTGGAGATCAGTCTCTAGCTTGGATTTGTCGACATTTTTGGCGTAGATGGTCACCACAACGGCGTCCTGTGACTGGTACCACTCATGGCGAATCTTGGCTGGTGCAGATGCAGGCGCAGGTGCCGTAGTAGCTGCTGGTGCGCCAGGACCAGCTATAAATGGTGCAGATGTCGAACCTGACACATCCAGCGTACTCTCCTTCGTCCTGTCCACAACCGACGCAGCCCCAGAAGAAGAAAGCTGCTCCTTGAGACGTTCCCTAAGCTCCTGCTCATCCGGAATCTTGATATCAGGATACTCCTTAATCGACACCGCAAGCTTCTCATCGCCTGTCTCCAACTTGCCAATCTTGCTCTTGATTTTGATTCTCCAAATCTTCAACTCATTCTCAAGTTTCTGCTGTGACCCTTTCTGCGCGGCCATTGCAGCCTGCACCTGCGCAGACTTGTCACCCGCACCCGCACCAGCACCATCTTTTATCCCCAACTTGTCCTCCAGCAAATCAAGCAAATACCCCGCATCCCCAAACCGTTCAGTCTGAAACAAAATAATCGCCCTCCTTAACTGCGCCTCAATAATAAGTTCCCTCTTTCCCCGTTCCCTCGCCAACGCTAAAGCGAGCTCGACATCCCCCAAAGCGGCATTGAGATCCGGTCCGCCATCGACGGCTTTGCGGCGCGAGTAGGCAGTAGATCGTTTGATGTAGTAGCTGGGAGCGCGCGGGTTTTCGATGAGTGCGTTTGTGTAGTGCGTTATTGCGAGGGGCCAGTTGGACTGGGAGGCGGCTTTGTCGCCTTGGGTTGCTTCGTTCATCGTGGGCGCCTGCTTACGTAGGTGCGGGGCGGATGGAGTTTCGTTGAATACGAGGACGAGGACAGGATGTATCGAGGTAAGAAGATGATAAGATGGAAGAAGAAATATTCAAGCAGCTCTAGCTCAAGTCTTGAAGGAGTCTTGGAGCAGCTGAGAATAGATGTGATGTGTAAGTTGAAAGAGTGAAACGTCTGAGGATCATTGTTTCCAAAAAAGATTCCACGACCTTCTCCGCACTGCGGGGAGCTGATCCGCCAAACTAACAACTCTACGGCGTCAAACTAAATACTGCCTAGGTATGATATAAGAAAATGAATTTTATTGGGTATATTTTCTGCCGATGTTATTGAGAATCTACATAACACAGCTAGAAATGACGGGGAGAAGTCGAGCAGCTTATCGACATCTTGAAAACGCCTTCCATGCAAGTGTTACTTTTAAACCAACACTGCTTCACCAATAACCCTGAACATCTCAAACAGTACATTTTCTCCTCTTACTTCGCACCATTAGCCACCAACCAAGCTTCATGCAACTTCTTCTGTCTCTCCCAATCCTTCTTCAGCTTCTTTGCACGGCTCTTTGTGATTTCCTCGCCCGCTGCGTCACGAGTAGGAACACCTTCATCATCCCAGGCGCTATACTCATTCGTCCTAAACATATCCAAATGACTCAGACGGCCCTTTTCGGCCTTTTCGCGTGCTTCTTTTTCACGTTTCTCTTTCTCGAGTTGTTTCTGACGGAGCTTGGCTGCTTTTTCTTCCCGTAGTTGTAGTAGTTCCTTTGTGACGGGGCGGACGAGAGCGGGTAGGTTTTCTCGGTCTTCGAGGTAGATGCCGAGGTCGAAGAGGTCGATGTCGCGGAGACGATCGCAGAGACCGAGGATGTCTTTTCCAATGGTGTCTGGTTTGTCGAGGGAGACGACTGTATCTTTAAAGTCTGATAGAACCTTTGCATATGCTTTGGCTGATTCGGAGACTATTTCAGGCTCAGTTTGGCTGCTGACAATATTCTTAATGTCTTCAGCCGAAATACCCTCCTTAGACAGAGCCTTTTCACGTAACGAATCACGTAAAGCTGAAAGGGGATACAGGTATGGCTTGGCTTCTTCGGGTACATCAATTCCAGACCAGCCAATCTCAGAAGCATCGGGTGATGCAGCTCCATTTAATCCAAAAATATTGACCATGCTCGTTACCCATCTACCCATCTGCTCAACATGTTCAATATTGACTGTTGCCTTGTCCGCAGAGTTGAACTTTGTGACAAGGTCAGAAATGGCGGCCATGGCTGCCGGCGTATTGAATGAATCAGAAAGATGCTCGTTAACAGCGGCCTTGGCGGCTTCAAGGGCTTCGCCCAACGATTGATCTGTTCCGGAAGTCGACTTTTTCAGAATATCGAGGTCCTTCATCTTGAGGAAGAAGTTGTTTAGCTTATCCTCCCACGCGTTACCGAAATTGATAACGTCTTCTGTAATCTCAATACCGCTGTTCCAGTTGCCAAGTAAGAATACAATGCGCAGACTGCGGGAAGTCCAATCCTTCCGCTCAAGAGCTTCTCGAATTGTAGTGAAATTCTTCAAACTTTTGCTCATTTTTGAGCCTTGGATCTAGGTATAACGTTAGTAACCTGAAACTGACACAAAGAGATCAACTTACGGAAAGATGCCCCATATGCAAGAAATAGTTAATCCACTGATCATGGGAATGAGAGTTCCAATAAGCCTCACTCTGCGCCAACTCATTATCGTGATGGGGAAACGCCAGGTCAATTCCACCACTATGAATATCAATAGACTTGCCCAGTCTGTCACAGCTCATTGCTGAACATTCGATATGCCAACTTCATAAGTTAGTTATAATGACCCTTTCTTACAATCTTGAAGAAATCTAAATACTTACCCGGGTCGACCCTTGCCCCATTGACTCGACCAGCTAGGCTCGCCTGGTTTGGATGCCTTCCAGAGTGCAAAATCAGACGGCGAGTGTTTCTCGGTGGTCTTGCTTGTCAAAGCTCCTTCTCCTTCTGCGACGAGTTTACCGTCCGACCTACTCCATGGCTCCAGCCTGGCATATGGGAAACCGGCTTCTTCAAATGCCTTGATATCGAAGTAGACCGAGCCGTCGGAAGTCACGTATGCGAATTTATTTTCCACGATTCGTTCGACGAATTGGGCGATTTGGGGACCGTATTCGGTGACACGAGTGAGTTCATCGGGATCTAAGACATTCAAGTCTCGTAGATCTCGCATGAACCGTTCTTCGTATTTCCTGGTGAGCTTCGTGAAGATGGAGTAATCGCTCGCATCAATCGTCGATCCCTCCAGCATATCGAGGTATGGAAGAAAAACATCCTGCGCTTCTGTATAAAACGTCTCACTCAATGCCGTAGGAGCAACCTCAGCCTCCGCAATAACCTTTGCCGCCGACGCAAGTGTCTTGATGTGCATTTTCGTCTTGGCCTCATCGTCACCGGGCTTCTCGTTTCCGGGTAGAGGACCTCCGTTCAATACAGTTGCATATACCTTTTCCACCTCGGCCTGATATTTCGAGGGCGCTAATTCGGGTTCCAACAGTCGTAAATTTTTGGTCAGATAAGCCTTGTATGCGGCTTTTGCGGTCTCAAGCACGTTTGCATCGATTGTAGGATGCGCAGTGACAAACTTGTTAAATAGGTATTGCTGACGGCCGCGAAGGATAATCTTATCATCGACATCGGTAATATTCATGACAAAATGTACGTCGAACTTGAAATAGTCGCGAAGAATGCGACGAATGATATCGGTCGTAACGTAGTTTCTTGCATGGCCAAGATGTGAGTCATCGTATACTGCACAAACAAACAAACAAAAAAAGTCAGCTATGCCCCGGCGAGTGTACTTCAGCAGGGTAGGATTGTATGGACTAACCAGTTGGCCCGCAAGCATACCAAGTTACTCTCCGCCCATTGGGATCAATCGGCACAAATGGTACTTTAGTTCTGGTTAGGGAATTGTAGATTTTGAGTGAGGGCAGTTTTGCGTCGGTTGGAATGGCGGGTTGCTGCCATGCTGGCTGCTGGCGAGCAGTCGCCATGGTTCTGGATAGGGTCGAAATGAACGTCGAATGGGTAGGTGGTTTGAGACGCAATCGTGGTATAGAGAAGAGAGAAATGATCAATTTCATGTAGGGAGAGGGCGGCGTCTGAAAGGAAAGAAAGGAAGGGACGAGGGGCTTTTATTGTTGAGCTGCCAGTAACATTTGGAGAATGGAGGGGCAGTGAGTCAAAGTTGACAGAGAGTCATCCAGAGTCACTCTCTGTACGAGTCAGCGGTAACCCTCCTAACCCTAGTCTAACCGCCTTCGGTGAGCTCTGCGGGCCGCAAAAAAAAGTTCATCGTCAAGTTGCTCAAGTTATCTGCAACAGATTTCGCAGTTCATGTCAAGTCTTCAGGAATCTTTGATTTCTGAAGAGTATCGCAATGCCCTCCCCCTTCTTCAACCCCGGCACAACCTCTTCTGCGGACCAACTCGCCATCCTCCACCTGCGACGAGACGCCCTCGTCCCGACAATCCTGCGCACCCACGACGACGAAGAACAAGGCTACGACGAAGGCAAAGTCGTCAACACACGCTTCGGCTCGTTTCCTCATACCACACTAATCGATCAACCATGGGGGTCACAAATCATAGCTTCAGACGTCAACACCGGTAAAAGATCGCGCACAAAAGGGAAACGAAAAGCTTCTGCTTTGGCGGATGGTGGTGATGATACTACTACCAGTAATGCTGCGACTGCTGCATCCCCGAAAGCTGCAAGTAGTGGATTTATTCATTTAATACCGCCTACGCCTGAATCGTGGACTTCGGCACTGCCGCATCGGACGCAGGTTGTTTATACGCCGGATTATAGCTATATTCTGCACAGACTACGTGCTGTGCCTGGCAAGACGATTATCGAGGCTGGTGCGGGCAGTGGCTCGTTTACGCATGCCGCTGCTCGAGCAGTCTTTAACGGGTACGCAAGCCACGAACCAGCACACAAGAAGCAAAAGACACGATTTGGCAAAGTGTGCAGTTTCGAATTCCACGCTACAAGAGCTACAAAGGTTCAAGAGGAGCTGAAACAACATGGCCTCGAAGACGTCGTCCGCGTCACGCATCGGGACGTCTACAATGATGGCTTTTTATTACCCTCCGATGACGCCACATCCACCGAGAAATCATTGTCCCCCAAAGCAAACGCAATCTTTCTGGATTTACCAGCCCCCTGGCTAGCCCTCAAACACCTCACCCGCCAACCCACCGATGGCACCGAATCCCCCCTTGACCCCTCAAGCGCAGTCCGCATATGCACATTCTCGCCATGCATGGAACAAGTCCAAAAAACCATCAGCTCCCTCCGGCAACACGGCTGGCTACAAATCTCAATGGTGGAGGTACTGCATCGCCGGATTGAGGTCCGCAGAGAAGTCGTGGGTCTTGAGACGGAAGGGGTCAGAAGGGCGATGGTGTATCCGAGATCTGTGGAGGAGGCGGTAGGCAAGTTAAGAGTTGTTGAGGGTCGATTGAAGGAGTTTCAGAAGGCGCAGAAGGAGGCGGCGGCTGCTGCTGCTGCTAATGGCGATATCAAGGTCGAGGAGTTGAGTGAACAGCATATCAAAACCGAAGAATCCGATGAACAGCAACAGCAACCTCAAGTGAATAATAATCAGAGCAAGGAAAAGCCATCGCAGATTCCGTCATACGAAATGGGCCGATTGGTTCATCGCACGGAACCGGATCTCAAGACGCATACTTCATATCTCGTTTTTGCGGTGTTGCCTCGCGCGTGGTCTGCGGAGGATGAGCGGAAAGCGAGGGAGCAGTGGCCGTCGCGACCTACATAATCGTCTCTGCTTACAGAATATAAAATAGTAGAAGCCACGAAAGATTCATGCCGTAATGTTTGTTTGTTTTGTCTATGTATCATTTCAAGTCTTCGTAATATGTTCAGTGATACCCCCCTACCCCTAACCGTATCACGCCAAACGTGCTGTATGGAATGTGCAATATTCAACGCTCTATATGCTCCTCTCTCTTTCTCCTTTCTCTTGAAGTTGAGTTGACAATGTTTTATAGATTATTCTCCTGCCGGAATTTATCCCATGCTTCGTTGAGTGTACTAAACACCGCTCCTGCAATCATTCGCTGTTCGGTGGTAGCATTCGTAGGAATCTATCAAAGTCAGTAAAAAATGATCAATAAACCCAGAGCAAATTAAGTGTGGAGGAATACCTTATCAGGATGCACCTTCGCAATCCCCTTCATATACTGAATCTTGACCTTATTCGCCAGAATCAATTCAGACATATTGATCTTCTTCCATCCGGACTCGGGCCATAGGACATTCTCTAAACTTCCTAGCAATGCGCGCAGATTGTCTTGTTTCCCGTCTCGCCATGCTGTGATCTTTGCGTCGACGCTATCCGTAAGAGCCAGTTTCTCCTCATCGGCGCGCTCGGCGGCTTCGTTGGCGGCGCGAAGGCGTGTGACTGCTTCTGCTGTGGGGGCTGCTTTTTGGCCAGCAAGGTCGCTCAGAGCGGATGTACGAGGGGCTGGTGACAGTTTCTTGGGAGGGGGGCGTGATGTCGTAGATCGCGCGGCCGGAGCAGCAGCAGGTTTGTTGATACCAGCTGCTTTTTCACATCGGTTTCGACCCTGTATACTGGTGCTACCACCATGACCTGCTTCAACGGCTTGTTTCCATGTCTGCGCTGCATCGACCCATTTCTCAAGGTGCTCGAGAGCTTCAGCCTTGCGCATGAGCGCTTTGCCGAAGAAGTCTTTCATCGGTTTTGCGGGTTGACCGTTTCCGAGTTCGATTGTTTCTCCTTCACCCTTTGCAGGTCCGATGAACGCGAGGATGGTGTCTGCGTCGGAGATGGCCACCTTCGGCTCGCCAATTTTCAGTGCAGTCATGGCTCGATTGCTGAGTATTAGTATCGTCACGGGGTGGTCTGTTGGGAGATGGGACAGAGCTTTCGTAAACGCTTCATGTGCGGCGCCATAATCTCCTCGTTTATATGCATCATTTCCACTCTCGCGATCCTTATGAGATGATAAAAGTGCCGATTGTGAGACTGAAGGGATTGAACGCGCAGGAGCCTTTGGTCGTTGAGGAATCGGTGTTGATGTCTTTGAAGTTCGTGCAATCGGAGCTTGTGCGGGTGGTTTCGTAGGAGCAGGCGTTTTCGGTTTTGAGCTATCCAATAGATCTATATTTCTATTCTCAGTGACCGCTGATGGAGCAGGCTGCTGCGGTCTCCGCCGTCTTGCTGGGCTAACATATGCCTGTGCTGATTGTTCTTCCAGCGCATTTCGAGTAAGCTGACTTTTGACATCTCTGCCAAAATCTTGAGGCCGCCGTTGTTGCTGTTGCTGTTGCTGAGACTGAGGCTGAGGTTGAGGCTGCCGGAAAGGGTTTCTGTTCTCCCGTCTCTCAGGTGCCTCAGTGAAAGGTGCAGGTGCAGGTTGATGTCGAGGTTCCACAGAACCAGGTCTCCGAGGAGTACTACGACTAGGTCGGCCAGCGCCCGACTCTAGCAGCAATGCTTCATCTGTCATATTCGTGGGCTGTCCGGGCACAGGACCACGTCGTTGGACATCTTTCTCCGGTACTCTAGGACGAGGACCATGGTCATCTGCAACTCGAGTGGAAGCGGCTTCTCGCATCCATTTAGGTTGGTTTGGATCTGCTTCACCGTTAAACTCCTGAACAGCTTGCTGCACTTTCTTGCTTCCTTGTTTCCACAGAGAGTTTGCGGTTTTGAATAATGAATTGCCAAAGCTAGCAGCCATTTCACTGACATCACGCTCATGCGGCTGCGGGGATCTGCTATCTCCCCGGCGTCCCTCTGTTTCCCCTTCTCTCATCCATGACGGCACGTTTTGTTTACGTGGTCGTTGTTCGTCTCGGTTGCGCGGTGGATGTTCTTCAGGTGGAAGTCCTGCTTGAGATCTTGCTTTTTGCCGTGATTCTGAATGTGCTTGATTCAACAACCACCCAACAGCAGCCTGCACGTCTACGCCAGATTCTGTATTTTGTAAAGCTTCTGCCGCCTTCTCCGGTGGGAATCCCATATCGACTAGCTCGGCCACGGCGCGGTCTCGTGGATCGTCAGCATGCGGTTGTGGACTTGGAGCCGGCGATTTTGACTTGGCCCTAACAGGTGCCGCCTCAGGCACAGGCTTCCCAAGTAATCCAAGAAAATCGTCATCATCATTATCCTGCGTTGTGAGTTGAACCACTGCCGGTCTAGATTGTTGCATCGTCCCTAAACCAAATGGATCGTCGTCATCATTAAATCCTAGGTTGCTCGCGGTTTCGGCTATCACTCGATTCGTAGGGCTCCGCGTCGCTGATCGAGAAGTAGAAGCAGAAGGAATAGGAAAGTTCGTAGATGCGTCCACCGGCGCTGCTGAATTGAATGCAGCTAATACATCGTCCTCATCCGGAGACGAAAGTTGCACTGCAGATGCAGGCGACGCAACTCTCGCGCTCCCTTTCTGGTCCAAAGTATCCCAAAATTGAGCATTCTGGCCTCCGTACTGTGCCTCGTACTGACTCCGCTTTTCGGCTTCTTGCTTGGCTTTTTCTTCTTGCAGCTTCTTTTGTTGCTCCAGCAAAGATAAATTCTTGTTATTACTAGACGTCCCAAAGGATACCAAATTGGCAAAGCTGTCGTTAGCCGGAGTCGCAGGCTTCGAGGGCGGGTTGGAAGAATGTCCGTTTGATGATGGCGGCGGCGTTGGGCGGGCTTGGATCGAGGGGACGCGCATTGTGTTCATTAATCCCGAGCTCATGGGAGGAGGTTTCTTGTTGGACTCGCTGGAGCTGGGAGTCCAGCTCAGACCGGCGAGATCATCCATCGTGAAGTAGGAGACTCGTTAGGCGGCGCGCAGCGATAGGAGGCGTTTTGAGGTTGTGCGGGATGCTATGCTTAGAGGGGACACACAGTATCGGGGGTCGAGTCATGGAGACTATAAACGATAGTGCAAATAAATCATATCAATCGATTGATTGGCAGGCCGTTCAGAGAGAAAACATGTCTGAAACGACGCGCCATTTGCTGCCAGTGATGTTGTGCAGGAGAGTTGGCTATCTAAAGCAGCCACTTATATGTGGCTAAGCATAGTGTCAATGTGTTACTGTGCCACAGTGGCAGCGGAACAGCACTGTGGCTGGTGGGCGGTGATCAGGCTTTCTGCCTCAGGCTCTCACACCGTGCCAAGGAATATCAATGTCAATGCTTGCTGTCATTCGCAGCCCATGGCGCCATCTTTACATGCAACACTCCAACCATCATCAGGCGATCAAAACATAATTGATATGACCACCCCAGTCTTGGGTCTTGACTATGGAGTATGGGGAGAGTCACCTGATTTCTCCCACATGACTCTATCCAGAGTCCATACTCCATAGCTCCATACAAAGTCACGAGCGTCTCAGTTGCTCCATTCTTGAGTCTGCTTGTACCTGGGGTGGGCCTCGTTCTTAAAAGTTCGTCTGAATTGACGCATCGGAAGTCTTCCCTTGGAGCACACACTGTCTCCACCAATGCCTGGCCGGTATTGCTACGTACTGTATTAGGCCGTATTTCGACTATTGAACGTTATTTACACCCTGGTAAAACTCAATCGAATGCCGAGTGAAATTGGCTTCATTTTTGCCGAGTGCATTTCAGTTGCAACAGCGTCGAATGTGCCATGTGTTCGACTTGAGTACGCATGTTCACCGTAGCAGTCCTGTTGTGCGACAGTCTAATACTAATCCTGATAATCGGGGCGCTCCGTCCAGGACTTGATATCTCCCGAATTGGCATATGCAATGGCACTCTACACGGCTATAATCGTACGTCCTATTGCAGAGTTCGATACGCATTAGTCGTACGTATCTGAGTAATTATGCATTCGATAGGTTCGGTACATAAAACTTGTCCATCCTGATTTCCTACTACTATGTACGTACAGTACATGCTACAGAGTATGTGCACGAATCACAGACCATATATGCGACCCGGTGTCAAGGCCTTGGAACCCAAGCTTTCTTCTTGCTTATTTTGCGTCTGCAACTTTGACTTTCTTGTGTTCCTTTTTTGCTTTTTCCCAACAAGCTAAAGCATGATCGTTGCCTTTCCTTTCCTGACAAGGATACAATCTCCGTGGTCATGCACGGAGTATCTACGTACATAGTACATACGGAGGAACAACAATACATCGTATTACGGTCCAATTGCCGTTAGCTACCCCGATCAAAAAGCCAAAGGATCAAATTTAAGCGCTTGTCTCTGAGTTGGCACAATGAAATTTGCCACCGCAATAATGAGTCTCAACTCTGGAGACTCTGGAGAGATGACACGCGAATGGAGGACTCGACGAGACGGGCTAGTGGATAGCTATGCACGGAGTATGGAGGAGCACACACTGCGGGGATGCTTATTTCTGACTGCTGTTGCGTAGCGAGAAGGATCAACTGTGTATCGCTATCGATATCGACTTATCAGGACATGTTGCCGGCCGATTACCCCTTATTCATAGGCCTGATCGCGTGTCTGTTGCGAATAGATGAATTGATAAGATAGGACTGCAACCCTGCCACGGTGTATGCCAGGGTATGCCAGTATACGCGGTACAGTGTTCTGTAACAGAGGGTAAAAACGTACCGGTAATTGCACGGTCAGCGGGAGTCCGTGCTTTGACACACGCAAACAAGCAGCACAGGCCAAATTGAGGCCCAGGAAATAGACTCCGAGCGTCTGTTATCTGTATTATTACATACACACATAAGTAAAATACATAAGTTAGTATATTGTAGTGCGTACTTACAATGAGGTCCTCAAGACGATTGCTATGTTATCAACCATCGTGCCGGTCGTGCTGCAGCCTGCAAGTATGCATGGCCTTGAGGACGGCGACCTCCGTAATGCAGTAGCTTGTGTGCTAACTGTACGAGGGGCAAGGTAACGCCTCGACGTGACTGTATTGTTACACTGGGCGGGCCAGGGAAATAAGGGTCTGCGCCGTACCTTGGCTAGTTCATGTACCCAGAACAGTTTGCTGTTTGCCAGTTTGGATACGGAGGAGTCCTCGTATTATGTGCTAACCACTCCATAGCACACGCACGGAGTAAGGTAAGGTAATCTGCAGACAGCACGGAGAAGATACCAGATATTACAACTCGCTCAAACACCGAGTACTCTCCTCCGTACTTACAGATCAAAATACACACCTTGACCCAACTCCGTCTCGGCAACAGGCTTCACCATGCCAATTACAATCGCCATTCACGGGTCACTTCGGGGGGTTCAGAGTTTCTCTCCTCCGTCCAGAACTCTCATCTAGCAAAATAGGTTCTTGCAGGGTCCAGGCTCGACCCGGCGGGCGCTCCGACTAGTCAGGACTCAGAAGCCCCAGTTTACCCGACGCTTACAGTCTCTTGATCTTTCCTCCTTCAACTTTACTTCGATCCTTTCTTGGTCTTCGTTCTGCTGTTGTTTTTAACTGCCTCCATTTCTTTGCTGTTCCTTTCTTTTTTTCTTCTTCTCCAAAAGTGCTTCTTTCTTTGGTGCTTTGATTATCGCTAAATAGTCGCCCCGCCGGATCTTCTCACGAAACTAACGGCTCCTTGCTTGACAAAAAAAAGTACTATTGATTCTAATACTCCCAGTGTTCCAAACCGCGAAAATTCAACCGGCAATTCGGATTGAGCTGTGATCCATACGTCCCAATTGCTTGTGACCAACTGGTCTTGAAGATTTGGTATTTTCCACGTCTGCAGCACGTGTCATCTAAACTCCTTTATTCTCCCCTCACCCCTTCCCCGCTCTCGACTTATCTTTCTTATGCCGGGCGGCGCGCACTCAAACACCACCAAAACCCTTCGAAATACCCAATAATTCGAATCCGATCATTCAGTCGCAATGGGTTTATTCAAGAGGAAAGACTCAAAACATTCGATCCACAGCGAGGAGGACCAGGATGCCCATTCGGCACATAGTACGCGCAATTCAACAGCCTCCCTAAGGTCGTCCGCAATCAAATCAACGGGGAATCTACCAGTATCAATTCCAGAGGTGCCAATCTCCAAGCCTCCTGACCCAAATCTCGACCCAGCTGCCTATCTACGAAGTATACATGCCGTTCGCGAGCGCTCCAGAATTGTGCTTCAAAAAGCGAGAGCAGATAAGCTGGTGCATTTTGATGTGGACATGAGCAAATTCGAATCGACTGCATCATATGTTGTTTCCATTATAAAGGTGCGCCATATTTCTCTTATTCTATTGGCTTCCACTGACTTGGGTTCAGAGAGATTATGCCCCTGATTACTCGTCAATTCCTCCGCACGGTCGTTGGCAACATTTCGATGTCGGCGGAAGACCCCGAATCGACCAGCTTTTACAGTCATGGCCCAGCACAATCGATCCTACAGAGAGAACTAGAAGGTTAATCGACCTGTTTTTGATATCTGTTTTGTTAGACGCAGGCGCAGGAAACAAATGGTCGTATAAATCCAAAGAGTCCGGAAAGATCTTTTCGCGAAGTGAGGGCCTTGCTGTGGCAAGCTTGGAAATGTTCAAGACGGGTTTATTTAGCAGCGATCCTACGGAGCCATGCCAGGTTGATGGAGCCGGGTTGAAGAAAGTGACCGTTGAAGCTTTGGCGAAGGGTATGCAACACTCGGAGCAGAATCCACTTGCAGGATTGGAAGGTCGAGCGGGGCTTTTGCAACGACTTTCTGAGGCGCTGAACAATCAAGAGCTTTTTGGAGTCGATGCTCGGCCGGGTAATATGCTTGGTACGTTCTTTTCGATCAGACGGAGACCAAGGCTAATTTACCCCAGATTACCTCCTTTCACACCCAACCACACTCGCATCATCAGTTCCAATCGTGTCGATACCTACATTATGGTCCGTGCTTATGGACGGACTGGCTGCTATCTGGCCACCATCACGGACACAAATCGACGGAGTTTCTATTGGCGATGCATGGAGGTGTTCTGCCTTACCACAACAACCCCCAGCTAAGCCCTGGGAGGGCATTGCGCCGTTTCACAAATTAACACAATGGCTATGCTATTCCATAATGGTGCCAATGACGCGATTAATGAAGATCCATTTCGCCGGTGCCGAGCTTCTAACGGGTCTTCCTGAGTACCGAAACGGCGGTCTTTTAATTGATTTGGGACTGTTGACCCTCAAAGATGCGGAGATGGAGAGAGGTCTCAAGGCTTATGAAGATAACGCCCGGAGAGAGGGCCAACCGAGTATGGAGGTCGTTCCGGTGTTTTCAGCAGACGACGACGTTATTGTTGAATGGCGAGCTGTCACTGTGGGATTCTTGGACGATTTATTAGAGGAGGTCAACCATCAGCTCGGTCTTCGGGGAGACGATGCTCTATCTTTGGCTCAATTGTTAGAAGCCGGCACATGGAAAGTGAGTCATTCCCCCAAATTTCAATGGAATGACGTCTAATCATGATTAATAGGGCGGACGCGAGATCGCAGAAGTCTCAAGACCAAATACCAAAGAACCACCGATTATGATTATATCTGACGGCACTGTGTTCTAATCCACTTTACGAACCTCGGGCATATACTTCTCGAATATGACGAGCCTTTTACACTTCTCTTCTACTTTTCGTCTCAATTTTTTCTATTCCACCTTTACTCAATACTGAGACGTCTTTGATTGATGATGATACCAATGGTTGAATGAGTTTCCCTACCACGACAGCAAAGACCATACCTTGATGATGCATCACATCTTATCTACCAGCATAATAATATCAGAAAATCGATACAATGGACGCATCGACTTCGATTCTTGTCTCGATTCTTGAGACAAGACCTCGTGTCCGTCTTTCGCTTCTATACAACCTCTTTTTTACTTCTTTGCACGCCTTTTGGGTACCCGGTGTGATATATATTTGAGCAGATATTTATTTTGTATTCGGACTTGTAGAGAATATACTCTGTTTCTTCTCCCTCTTCCAATCTGTATTTACTCTGTTTCATACTTGGTGGGGTAACAGAGCCGTGTGGCTATTGGCGGCATGACGCACTGGCTGTCCTGCCTTGCCGTAGTTATCTCTCTGATTAGCCTCATCCATTCAACTACTTCACCTTCTTACACTATACAGTATTCAATCACTGTGCATAGTAGCTGACATAGTTGTACAGTGTCTTTGCACCTATTGATCAGTATATTGAAATTACTCATACATATCCCACCGTATGGGAGTTCCCACCCAGCTCTAACGCACAGGACCACTGTCCATGCGACACACCCAACCCACTGAGAACAACCACCTCAGTTATCCACCGCACAATCTACACTGGTAATCAGCCAGTCATATCCAGCATGGATCTCCGCAAGAAGAAGAGGAAGGTCCTTCTCATGGGCAAGAGTGGCTCTGGAAAGTCCTCGATGCGATCAATCATCTTTAGCAATTATGTTGCAAAGGATGTGCGCCGATTAGGTGCGACTATTGATGTGGAACACAGCCATGTGAAGTTTATGGGAAATCTAACACTGAATCTATGGGATTGTGGAGGGTAATTCTTTCCCTGCTTCTTCCTGCTGATTCCGATAGAGTAAACTGACTTCTGCAGACAAGACGCCTTCATGGAAACCTACCTCGGCGGCCAACGAAGCAACATATTCTCCGACGTCGCCGTCCTCATTTACGTGTTTGACATTGAATCCCGCGAAGTCGAGCGCGACCTCGACACCTACAACGCCGTCATCGAGGCCCTACACCAACATAGTCCCAGCGCCCACGTGTTCTGTCTAATCCACAAACTCGATCTGATCCAAGCCGAGCACCGACAACGCATCTACGAGGAAAGGTCGTCGCTGATCCGTCATCGCTCAAAACATTTCGATATCGATACGTTTGGCAGCAGTATCTGGGACCAATCCCTGTACAAAGCGTGGGCGGGGATTGTGCACAAACTCATTCCGAATCTGTATGTTATCGAGCGCTTTCTGAGCGCGTTCGCGACCAAGATCGATGCCGAAGAAGTAATCCTATTTGAGCGCTCGACTTTCCTGACGGTCACCTCATTTGCGTCTGAAGTCGGAAGCCTGAACCCGATTTACGACCGTCACGAACGACTATCGAATATCATGAAAGCATTCAAACATTGCGCAGCTCGTAATACGCATACCACTCCGGCCTCCGCCGGATTTCTGGTTATGCACACAAAGACGCCGCAATTCAACGTCTTTCTGGGCCGTTTTACGGACAACACGTACATCTTTGTGGTTGTGCCACCCGGCGAAGCTGCCTACAACTGCGCAGTGCTGAATACGATGTTGGCGAGAGAAGGGTTTGCGAAGGCGGCGTTGGCGGGGCATGGTGGTGATGGGTTTCCGTTGCCGATGTCTACGTCTGCCGCGTCGCATTCCAAGGGGCAGAACGGAGGAGGTCAATATGGATCTTTGAGGGAATGATTGATGAACAAATATACGATATGATTGCCGGGGGTCATGCCATAGATTCGATAGATTCGCGAAGTCCTTTTCATGCCCGTGGGATGATACAGTCCTATTGATTATACTCAGCGATGGCGTGGTTACTTGTGAAGTTTCTTTGGTATGAATCTGGAATCCAGTGCTGTGATGATACAAACAAAACTCATGTACATAGTCAAAATGAACAGATACCCTAAACGAATTCTCAACTAAATATCAAATGATGTGGCTCGGGAGCTCGTCAGTTGGTCTAATAATCGATCGATTTGCAGGTCCTGATAGTTACTTCAGAAGATTAACATCCCGGAGAAATTGCCCAACCACAGCGAACAAATTCTCTCGGACATTTCTACTTTCTTCAATCAATTCGTCCAACATACTCCCATACAGTAGTATGGGAAAGAAAGAGTCAAGGAAGCAAAACGTTGCATGATGAATCAAATCCGAGGAAGGTGGTTGCACCATCATGATGATGCTCATCACCACACCTCGAATTTATCAACATCAATGCCCACCTCACCACTTCAGGCCCTCGTACTCGAAAATGGGAAACTGGAGCGCGTCTCATTGGTCGAGACTATGAATACGATCGTGCACAGAGTCAAACAGACTCAGGCACGACTGACGAATCATGGGATTGGGTTTTATACGAGAGGACAGCTCTTTTCGGAGGAGTATTATGTTATGGTGATGATTTGGAAGCCGGGATTGAATACGCTGCATGTGTATGCTGATTTTTCAAGCCTCGAGCAACTCAAAAAGACTGTCGAAAACTATACACCCGAACATGTCGAAGACATTACCGGCGTGCCCACATCAGCACCAACTCAAAGAAGCAGCACACATAATCGGCACAACAAACAGCTTTACAAGGAGTCTATCAATCCAGCCAAGCCACCGCCAGCGCCTGCCAAATCAACAACATCAACCTCCTGCGCGGCCTGATTGGCAAACCGGGCAGCGGCATACTGCAAATGAACCGCCAACCCACCGCCCAAAACAATCGCGAAACAGGCTGTGATGGCGAATACCCTGGGTTCCGGAACTTCCAAAATCCGAAGCATGTTCAAGAGATTGCCGATGTGTGGAACATTGATTTCATGCACGTTCCGCACTGGGCGCAGCCGACGCACGTAGAGAATATGCTGAAACATATCGAGCATGGCTCGATTGATATCATGTGGATTTTTGGCACGAACCCCTTCAGTCAGTTCTCCCGCATCTCCGGCAGGTCCGCGACTTATTTACAAAACCGGAGTTGTTCGGAATTTGTCAGGATATCTACATGACCGAAACCGCCGCAATAGCAGATGTAGTTCTTCCCGGCTCCAGTGGGGCCAGAAGACAGGCTGTTTCACAAACGTCGATTGAACAGTCCACCTCTCGCACAAGGCCGTTGAGCCTCGCGGAGAGGCAAAACCGGATATGGTCATATGCCTTGGACATTGCGAAACGCATGGAATTAAATGATAAAGATGGGAATGATTTATGTCCCTGCTCCGAGCCTGAAGAAGTGTTTAATGCGTGGAAAGAAACGTCCAGGGGGAGACCGTGCGATTACAGTGGATTGAGTTATGAGAAGTTAACCGGTGGATCGGGGATACAATGGCCCTGTACTCCGGAGATGCTGTTTACAGATAACAACTTTTTCACGGATATTGAGTATTGTGAGAGGTTATGGGCATGATCTTGAGACGGGAGCGCTGATGACGAATGCACAGTATGAATCGCTCAATCCGGCGGGGCGCGATACTTAAGGCTGCTGCGTATAGGCCTTCGTTGGAGATGCCTGATGAAGAATATCCGTTCAGATTGGCGACGGGTCGGAATGTGTATCACTTCCATACGTGCACGAAGACCGGTAGGAGCGACAAATTGCAACGCGCATTCACTGACGCAGGGGTGCAAATCTCGCATAAAGATGCGCGAGATCTACGACTAAAAGAAAAAGATATGGTGATCGTTCGTTCTCGACGTGGTGCCGTTGAGCTTCCCGTCGTTGTTGGCAATATTGAAAAGGGGCAGGTTTTTATTCCCTTTCATTTTGGATATTGCGATGCCGAGGATGAGCGCTCGAGGGCTGCGAATGAGTTGACTATCGGTATTCCCATCCTCCCTTTCCGTTTATCCATGACTCTTAAACTGATGGAAGACAGAGCAATGGGACCCCATCTGCAAACAACCAACCTTTAAATCCGGCGCGGCCAGCCTGTCAAAGTAGACGACCACGAGGAGGAAGGAACAGTAAAAATCCCGCCAGACAATGAAATTCCGACGCTGTACACAAAGTCGAAACAAACCCCAAATCAACCGACAAGAAGGAAGGAGGTAACCAATTCAAAAGGAGACTCGTACCCTGGCTCGGCGCAACGCACGACGCTCTCAACACTTTGATCGAGATATACGACGAATTCATACAAAACTCATCCAAGATCTAGATATCCAATCCGGTTTACGGCTAAGGTGTAACATGACCCACGAAATAATCGACCATCTTCAACCATACATACAGAAATACCACGAAAGCCATCGCTACAGCGCACAAATCTCATGATCTGCGCGATTCACTTTGCTCGCTATCCCCCGGCTCAGATGCCTTTCGGGTTATGACAACGCTGCAAGCAGTCGATCTCTTCGTGACGTATATTGATGGGTATCTAACGGTATTGCAACCGGCGAGTATGGCACTATGGGATAAGGGCTTCGTTGATGCGGTGTGGTTTGCGCAGGCGCAGCTCGCGAGACAGCAGGCTTGGGCACGGCGCCATCTTAAGACGAAGAGTCCGCAGACTTTGTTGGTGCCTGTGCCGGTGGAGGTTGTTTTGGAGCGTGAGCGGCCGTCGAAAGTTGACTCTTGATTGTGGAGTCATGTAATTTTATGTACAGCATATATATCTACAAGTTTGGTACTGGACGAGGTCTAGCAACTTTCTCGTACGCACTCATAAACCGTAGCAGAGTCTCTTCCTGATTTGCTTTTGCGACGATGCACAGCCCAAACGGCCGATTGTTATATCGAGGCTGTCCTATTGGCACCGTGGCTATTGGATACCCTACATGTAAGCTGCAGTCAGTACCATAACCTCGCCAAAAAGGGGGAAAGTAGGTATGATGGTTGGTTACCTGCCGCAGCAGGGTGGATACACAACGGCGCATCTCTCGGCGCAGCAATGAGATTGACCTGCTGTTCATCAAAGGTTTCATCGAGGAATTTTCTTGCTGTGCTGCGAAGGTCATGTTTTAGATTGTCGATGTTTTGTTTGTCTCAGTGCTGTTCATTGCGGCTTCGAGGTCATTGTGTTCTGTGAATGCTACACAACTTATAAGCATGCAAGAAGTAACCTTGGAAAGGAGGAAAGGAATAAAGGAAGAGGGACCTACGAGCAGGAAGGGCTGTTTCGGGGTTCTCCTTGCTGTATCTGACGATGTCTTCGACGCTGCTTATGGGATATTTGTCGAATAAGTCAATGAATTTGGGTATGCAGATGTTTTTGAAGTCCCAATCTGTCAAACGAGTGGTTAGTAATATCATCCGGGGAGTGTCATCCAGGGAGTGAATCATGGGTGGTTACTTGAATGCAATCGTGAGTATCCCCTTCAAGGCTGATGTATCCTTGAGACTGATCGGATACTGCAGCGAACAGCCATAATTTCTCAGATCAGAGGATACCGTCTCCTCGTACTCATCCACCTAAGGCAAAAATCAGCCCATGGAACAGTAAACTGGTTTGAAGTGCGTACCATCTGCTCCGCCGTCCCCTCAAACTGCGTACAAAAATCGTCTGCCATCTTCCACACCTTCGGATCCAGAAAACCCACCTCAATCCCCTCCCATATGTCTGATCCGATAGGCAATTCAAATTTCCTTCCCAGAAGAATCTCAGTTAGTACATGCACATCAGCGGCTGACTTCGCCCTGGGACCGGGACTATCGAAAAACTCCTTCATGCAGTACAGCCCCGTAGAATACTGAATTCCAACAGTATGTTTTAGCGAGTACAGAGCAGCGCGTGTAGAGGGTGTGACGATTGAACCGATTGTCTCTGTGCCCATGGCGAGAGGAGCGAAACCAGCTGCTACTGAGACTGCGGAGCCGGTTGATCGGCCGCCGGGGGCCTATCTAACCCATCAATAGACAGGCATGTGGATAGTTTTTGTAGGTCTGCTTACGGAATGACCGAGTAATTTCTCGTTCTCCCCCATCTTTCCAACGTAGGGTGAAAGTGTCTGACCGCCGTGCGCAGACCAGCCAGGCATCATCATGATCATTTTCATACCCGCCAACTCCTATAAACAACCATTAATCACACAATTCTTACCCTCGAAAACAGAAAGGGGCAACGGACAGTCATATTCCCCCCAAATCAATCAATCCCCCATCAAGCAACTGCTGCACAATCACACCATTCTTTGTGGCTACAGACCCAATAAACGCCCTCGATCCAGCGGTCGTACTCATCCCCAACTCCGACGCAGTGACAAGGCTATCTTTTAACACAATAGGATTTTCCGTGGAATGGACCTTTTGGCCCGGAAGTTTGGCGTTCTGCGTCTAGGGGTGCGGCAATCGCGAGGACTTTGTCGCGTGGCGCGGGTGATATGAGCGCGTTGAGGAGTGGTTCATGGCGATCGATTTGCGCGAAATACGACCGGAGGATTTGGACGCTTGGCAGTTGTTGCTGGGATAGGAGACGTTGGAGCTCTGTTGCTGTGGTGGTTAGGACGTCGAAGGTCATTTCCTGTTTTCCTGCGCTTGAAAAATTGAGATGAGAATATCCAAGGTCGAAAGTGAGTGTTGGTCGAAGCGCGTGCTCGCCTTACATGTATTGCGTCAGTTTAACATGCAGGCTGCTCAATAAATTGTTGCATGGTGAATGCTTTGTTATAGTTACATTGTAGCAGCGATCGCGAGGGGTTAGCGTCTTAGGGCTAATGTACCCGATTAGGCAATTTTACTGAGGTTCCTGTCTAGCAGCTTCTAGGCTGCGTTTTTTTTTTTCAAAGCAGCTAGCTTTACGATATGCAAAATGCTCACGTACATTCGATAATCGCGACCCTCCTATACATATTCCCTTTATTCACAACAGCCCACCTAACGTAAAGGACATTTTCCAAATGTCAACCCGTGCACCGGCCCTTCGAAATTCGGAGGCGACCGCTAGTAGATTGTACGGCCGGGTAAATGATATCCTTCGGTTGAGATCCCTGTCCTCACCAAGGAAATCATCAATTCTGTATACGTATTTCTTTCTCAAACCCATAGTCCCATATTCGCACCGTGCCATCAGCAGAGCCAGGTGCCACAAGCTTCCTATCCGGGAACGGCAGGTATATCACGTCCAAAACTCTCTCACTATGACCGTACAATGCCGCAATTACTTTTCTGGCAGCGATGTCCAAGACTCGCACAGTGTTATCCTCGGAGCCAGTGACCAGTAGCCCACCATCCGGAGAAAAGTCCATACCCCGAATACATTTCGTATGATCTCTCAGCGCGTCGCGCACCTTCACCATTAATGAGATTACAGATGAGGATCTCGAAATTTGCCCCTGGCCTGGCAAAGACGTTTTGAGAGATAGCAAGGGACGAAGTATCTTCGTTTCGCAGATTATAAAGCTGCGTAAAGCTGGGTAGTGACCAGAACTGTATATCACTCTTGATTCTTGCAAGTAAGTCGTTGTTCGGGGATATAGCAATGTTGCAAGACATGTTGGAATCAATATTTGTCCAACATTCTGTGTGAAGATATTACTCTTTGTCGCGGGGATTGCACTGATATCCCAGGAGCCAACTGGACCCCCATCAACAAGTACCAAAGTTTCCACCTCTTGGGCTCCAATGTAATTGCTGTGACCTTGGGTCTATACTGTTCCGCCACCGAATGGGCTGTAATAGAGAGCTTGCTCCGCTCGTAACCCCTTGCGACGTCCCAAATGGATGGTCTCAGTCGCAACAACTTTTCACAGGATACGTTCCTAACTCACGAACTGGCCCAATTGACCAAGCGCTCATTGCTGACGACACCACATGTATATGTTCTTTGCTGGAGACAATGGCAAAATTTGCCGGTCTCAAATGCCTATTGGAGAGTTTTCTCGCATCTTCGGCACATCTTATACGACTATTCTTACCGACTCGACTGCCAATCTCTTTGGAGCTATTCAGGTTTACACTGTTGAAGGCCAGGGTCATAATGTATATCTTATGATTGTCGAGTGCATCGGGGCAAATGGCAGGTATTTTCGCTCTTTTACAGCTACGAGTCTTAACGGCACTTGGAATCCGCAGACTACAGGCGAGTTTAATTCTTTTGCTGGAAAGGCTAATAGCGGCGCTACCTGGACCGACGATATTAGCAGGGGCGACCTTATTCGGAGCAACTACGACCAGACCATGCTCATTGATCCTGCAACCTTCAATTTCTCTATCAGGGAAGGAATCCGAGCTCCAATGGCGAGCCTTACGCCGCGCTGCCATACCTCCCTGGTCTCTTGACCCTGGTGCGCTAATTATGGTAGTGGCACAGATCGCGAGGTAATACTCGTGGTCAATCAAGTATGCCCACAATATATGGTATGCTAGTCTACAATTGCGTCTATTCTTTTTCTCTGGAATTTCGAACAAGCCTCTAAGGCCTTTACGTGCCAACCTACCGTCTCAATTCCCAAATGCGTCTGCACCACGTTGTTAGTCTCATTTTAAACAAACTTAAGTCACTCTCGTTATAAGTAACAAAATCCGTTTCAAGTTGAGATCTGGAGTTTTCAAAATTAAAGGCCAATTTTATGTTTCATTCTCGTTAAGTTAAAACGATGTACGTACGTTATAGGTTAGTAGAATTGACATACGAATGAAGCAAGTTATTAAATGACATCTCCTTGCTACTGCTCAACATTTGAAAACGTCCAACTGCTTACTAGATATGATTCGCTCGTACACCTATTATTGTACAAAGATAATAGCTGGTGCAGTAGCAGATACAATCATAAAATTTTCATCCTCAGTACGGTAAAAGAGGGGTAGTCTAAAGCTCCCAAAGCTGGGATGTAATGCATTTCCTATTCGGGTAACTTAGCCCTAAAGTACATACACGCATATATCGTCGAACACCCAGCGCGATTCTTCTGCATACATAATGTCTACTAAAGGAATCTCTAGAGTCAAACAATCCCACTTAAACCCAGATTGACCTAAGCCTTGAGTTATTTCTAGAGTCATCTTGAGAAGTCCACGCCAAATGTAGTCGAATGGTAATCAGCTTGGTGTACTAAGACGGTTCTATGAAGTTCGAGATACTACTTACTGCATGTCACAAAAAAGAAACCATCCTAAATGCGGACCGCAAGTTGCAGAAAAAGGGAACCAGGGATGGTCAGCGTTTTTTGCCACAATAATGATTGGTAAGTTTGCCATAAATTTAGAATACGGTAAAATTTTTGACGTAAACGGATGCTCTTGGGATGGAAGTAAACAATTGGTTCTCCACAGAGCATACTCACTATTACTCAAAATAGGAACACGGGTTACTTTAACGCTTAAACTTCAATGCTCCACAATAGACCGCAACTATGGAGAAGGTAGGAATCGACATGATTGGTGGATTCGCTTAGTTATTGTGCTGCGGCTGCTTTAGTTACTAGAATGCGCAGCCCAGTGCCCATGCTGGATTCGTGACTTAGTACTCAACAATTGCTCTATTCTAAATCAGTATGACCTTGATGGTGAGAAAGTACAGGGTATCCCGGTGTATACGCACACGCAAATTTCGGAGAAAAGACATATATAGACGTTGGGATCCAGCACGATCATGATGTTGTTTTCCATTTCCCTCTTACCAAACCTTCTACTTTACTATAAATCTCTTCGGATCAAGTCCCAAACAAGATTGGAATAATGGCCAACAATGGTTACAAAAACATCATCCTTGTTGGCGTAAGTTTTCGCTTGTTTGGGATGAAACAAAGAATGAGCAACTAACTCTACATTCAAGGGCGGCGGATCTTTGGGAAGCGTACTCCTCCAGACCCTTCTTTCGGAACCCAGCTTCAAGGTCTCGGTCCTCACCCGACAGTCATCCAAGGCGCGTTCTAGTATTCCTTCGAACGCAACCGTAATCGACATTGACGACTCGTACCCGGCGGCCGACCTGGTCAAGGCGTTCCAGGGCCAGGATGTGGTGGTCAATGCCATCAATAGTTTCTCGGTCTCGGACCAGCTAAAGTTCATTGATGCTGCGATAATTGCTGGTGTGAAGCGCTATGTGCCCTCCGAATTCGGTTTGGACAACAACAACCCGGCCGCTCGGGATTTGTCCCCCGTCTTCAAGGACAAGGGTTCGGTGCAGGATTATCTTCGGAGTAAGGAGTCTAATGGCTTGACATGGACTGCAATTGCATGTGGAATGTGGATTGGATGGTACGCATATATTTCATCTCTCATCTTTAATTGTCTGCAACAGCCCTCCAATGCTAAATTGCACGCCTCAAAGGTCCCTTCGCCATAATTTCCTTGGTTTCGACTATGCCGCTCGCACAATGACCTATACTGATGACGGCGAGGGCTATTTCTCTACAACCACCCTAGACAGCACCGCTTTGGCTCTAAACCGTATCTTGCTCAGCCCCAGCACCACGGCCAACCAAATTGTTTTCCTCAGTGATTTTGCCACCACACAGAAGGATATGGTCGATACCATTGAGCGTCTCACTGGCGAGAAGTGGCAACGGAAATCTATCAATACCGCGGAGACTATTCCAGCGCTCAAAGAAGCCTGGAAGAATGGCAATGCGTCTGCGGGCTACGGATTGATCAATATTGGCTTCACCAAAGGCACATACAGCGGCCACTTCGAGGCTGTACATTCTGTGCGAAACAAGGAGCTTGGTTTGCCAGAGACAGACCTGGAAACGGTGGTCAGAGAGGCATTGAAAGAGGTTGGCCATCCTGGGTTTTGAAAGCATGCCACTAGGTTTATCCTCCAGGGACTCACTCATTGTTTCTATTTCGGGATGAGACCCAAACTGCGCGATCCATAACAATAAGAGATATGCAATAGCTATTATATTTTGCTATGTATCCTCTCAAGCTCGTTCCTTGTTTCGTAAGGAAGGATTCACAATGGGCCTATAGGCATCTTGCCGGGTCCCAATAATCTATCATGCGTATGTTCTCGGTATCTAGATATTCAAGGGTGCGTTCTACAGTGTCTGTTCACTTTAAAGCGTCACTTTGGATAAGAAAAGCCCAATCCTCAACGGATTGTTGACAGTAGTACGGTTTCACTTACGAATGAGGGTACATAAATCATGCCTATAATGGCATCTAACTGGTAGTAGCTACAGTGGAACCATTTACTTTGTATTTCTGGACATGTGACGTTCCTGTAAGTCCTCGTAATTAGGAGATGTTTCTGGCACGATACGAGTAGTTGCGTAGACACACTAAAACGATGTCCTCTGTCAACTACATAGGCTGTCCAGCTTCCCTACTTATGACATATCTATCAACTTGATATCACATACCAAAGGGGAAGTACGCCTGTAACATCCTAGGAATGGCAACCATGGTCTCTTGGTGGTTGCCTGAAGTGAAGAGCTCAAGTCCTATCTAGTTTACAATCTATTTCTGGTCTTGATTTCTCGTGCTTATTCATAAGGACTTGAAAGTTCTTTCTCTTCCTTTCAGCCAATAATCAATAATCAATCGTGCCAAACAACCCCCATGTTTTCTAACAGTTCCTGGTTTACCGTGAGAAGTCTTGGGCTAGTCTAATACTGGTAATAGTAGACCTCCAATCACCTGTGGAATAGGCGCCGCATGTTGATCATATAATGATTTCTATTCCGGATTTTCACCGAGCTATAGACTAACAAACCAGTTTCTTGTCTTGATTATTAATGGCACTTCCAGAATAACTATTTACAATGGTAGTTATCGCAGACATGGTTCATAATTATTAAGCACAATCAATCTATATAGAGACCGCAAACACACCTAGGAATTTTGGCATGAGGTCAACAGGACCTTATCTTTTAAAGGCTTTCAAGAAACTTGGGTTTCACAACCAATCGCCAGGCGCCAGAATGACATCTAATATGGTTGAGTACACCATAAGTGGGAAGAATGGGGCCATCAAAGCGACTCGACTTGTTGTCCCAATTCCGTAGGTCTTCCTCCATCATATTACTTCAAGCGCATCTAATATAATAATTGCCTTCAACAGAAAACCAGGCCAGAATGAAATTCTGATAAAGGTTATCGCCACGGGCTCGAATCCAAAAGACTGGAAGGTAAAAATATCGTGCATACCGCTGAATATTCTTTTAACGTATAAGGGATACTAATAGGAGCATGGGTAGGCTTCCCGCAACCATGAAGAGGGCCAGGGCATAAACCAAGGCGATGATATTGCGGGTATTGTCCATGCAATTGGAAGCTCTGTTTGGGAATTTGCTCCCGGAGATCGTGTTGCTGCCTTTCATCGTATGTTCCAGCCTCATGGTTCTTACGCCGAATATGCGATTGCTCCAGCGTCGACAAGTTTTCGATTGCCTGAAAACACCTCTTTCGAGGCTGCAGCAACTCTCCCCCTCTCATTGATGACGGCTGCACTTGCGCTTTACCAGAACCTGAAACTCCCCCTGCCGTGGAACCCGGCAATTAAAGACGTTCCGATCCTCATCTATGGAGGTGCTTCAGCTGTCGGTTCTTACGCTCTAAAGCTTGCAAAACTCAGCGGCTTGTCGCCTATCATCACCGTGGCAGGAAATGGGATCGACTTCGTGAAATCTCTCGACGCAGCAACCCACATTATCGACTATCGTCGGGGGAAAGTTGTTGAAGATATTCTGGCGGCTTTGGATGGGCAAAAGCTGCATTACGCGTTCGATGCAGTCTCGTACAATCGCAGCTATGAAGACATCGTTGCAGTGCTCCAGACTTCGGGAAACGGTCATATCGACATGGTCGATCCTCCGGCTGATGACACCGCGAATCCTGATCGAGGTTCATGGCAATGGCCTGCAGGAATCAAATTTACGAGGACCTTTGTCTCCAGCGCCTACGGTTCTCCTCACAAATATCGAGACGTCACCCAAGCAGCACAGGATGAGGAGTTTGCCTATGCATTTTACAGGTATATCAGCCGTTTACTCGCTGGAGGGAAGCTCGATCCCCATCCGTACGAGATTCTACCTAACGGTTTAGAGAGTGTGGCAGAGGGCATCCAGTTGTTGCATGATCGGAAGGTATCTGCGAAAAAGCTGGTGTATAGGATCGCAGACACTCCCGCGCTTTAAGTTACTGATTATTCCAAACCAGTATCTTGTAAAGTGGGAAGCAAACCCAAATTAAGCGCCACCATTACGTGTACCTAATGCACATTCCTTACAGAAAGGCTCAATAACAATTATCAGTCATTCACCTATCTAGCAGGCAAATCTACACTTATAAACTTGATACCTTTACAACCATCTCAGCCGGGCAACTGATTAAGTCTTCAAAGCACAACAGTAGCATGTTGATTGACCTGGCAGGCGTTTAATAGATTGAATCAAAAGATATTCTTCTCTACGGAAGCGGAATCTAGCGGACAGCATCTAGAAGTCGACAAGCTTGACCCATATACCCCGGTCAAAACTTACAATAAAATGTTGACATGTTTCTTTTAATTATAGAGCGAGCAAATACATAGTGTATCCTGGTAGGAAACCAGTATTTCAGAAACTTAAGGGATGAATACAGTTCAACGCAGTGTTCGACATCCACCCAGACCACTTTGTACGACTTGTAAATCAGTGCCACGAATACCACAGTGCATGAGCATGATTGTTATCAATGTCGGTTTCCTCCCAAGCCTTTGCTTAAAACTCTCTCCAGAGTCTAGACTGTTCCCCCATCCACTAACTCTTTGTTCAGTCCAAGCCATCTAACAGACTTATAGTCTATCTACACTATAATAACCCACTAAAGCAGCACTTACAGGCAAGGGCCAGGAAGATGAACAGACCAGAAAATAAGGGAAATTTGAACTCAGGCGTAACTGACAGGGTTTAAGACCATTCGTCATCTTGGAAGGCTCGAAAAGCCAAAGAGTTCATATAATTGTTGACGTGTCTCTCCCATTGTTTACCGAAAACATCAATAAATATTGATAATACACAATACTAACCCTGCTGGTAGTACTCCACAAAAGCCCGCTTCGTATTTCGCGCCAGGAACTATGATAAACAAGTTTTTATTTGACTCTGGTATCCGCTAGGGTGAATTTCCGCTACCGCTAGAGCTTTAGAATCTTAATACGTAGACATCCGATACTCCTACCTTAGCCCTCAACTTAATTAATGCGGTGGGTTGGTTAACTTAGGTTGTCCACTTTTATGCTTGACAAATATGAAGCTAAAAGTTCACTTTCCTAATCCGAAGTTATAATCCCATAGGTTCACATTCCTAATTCGAAGTTATAATCCTATCAGGGAATAAATGCGTTGCGTTCATTGGCCAGTTCGCTTAGTTTTTGGGCTCTGGTACCTACATGCAAACTCTACCTGCTTATTAAACTGCTAATACGTACGAGATATTTCCATGGCTCATCATGCGCATTTAGTAAGCTAAATCTGTTGTATATTAATAATCTAGCCTGCCAATGTTAGGAAGCAAATGCATATCGATTGCTGCTTGGCCCGACCCGTGGGCGTATTTAAAGACTCCGTTTTTCTGTAATGTTGGAGAAGACGACATTGAACCTCTGACTACATAGTCAACACCCCAGGACAGCTTTCCCAGAAACTTCATAGCAATGGCTTTTCCAATGCACCAGCTCGCGGCGGCGAGCGTCCCGGCATTTGTTTGTCCACCAGGTACCAAAATGCATATTCTAAACTTAGGCACCATGAACGTTGACGAGGGATGGTATGTGTTATGATGAACCGTTGTGAAGCTTCTCCATTTCCTTTACTGAATGTTATCCTAAATCCACGCTTATAGGCTCCTTGTTGGCGCAAATGGGAGTTCTGCATCCAACCCTAATCCCACAAATAGGAGAAGGGATCTAATGCTTATTGCCGGGTTGATTGACCACCCCGAAATGGGTTTGATTCTTTTTGAGACTGGCGGGGCTGAAGATGTATACAAGGTATGAAATCAATTTCTACCTTCCCGGTTAATATTCCTACACCCAACTCAGAATACTTAAATTATACCTAGCAATGGGGGCCGGAGGCTCTGGACCTCTTTCCTGTAACGCGACATTCGGAACGAAATCATCTACCAGAAGCCATCAAGGGCGCTGGCTACGATATAAAAGACGTCAAGGCAGTCATCATGGGTCATTTACATATGGATCATGCTGGCGGCCTGGAACATTTCCGCAGCACTGGTGTGCCAATTTATGTTCATGAAGATGAGTTCAAGCATGCCTGCTGGGCAGCCGCGACTAACGCTGATAGCGGTGTATATCTGTGAGTTACCTAGTACCGGATCCAAAGCTAGTGCTGTCCTTAGTAACAGAATTCTGAAGCGCGGATTACTTGAATCTCGATACACTAAACTGGCAAACCTTTACTGAAAAGCAACTCGATTTGTGCACTGGGATTACTCTTTATCATTGCCCTGGTCATACTCCTGGCTTGTGTATTATGCAAGTCAACCTTAAAGAAGATGGGACCTTCATCTGGACTACAGACCAATATCACGTACGAGAACAATACGAGTTGAACCAGGCCCATGGATGGCTTTTGAGAGATCACCGCGGTTGGATTGAGAGTGGGAAGTTTATTAAACGCCTGCAAAAACTGTTTTCAGCCAGGTTGATATTCGGTCATGATGTTGAGACAGCGGAAAGATTAATGAAGGAGAAGAACGTATTCAAGTGATTTTTTCCCCCTAAGTTTTCTATCCTTTTCCTTTTCTCAGAAAAAAGGAAGCATAAGGAATTCATTTGCATGATGCGAGATGTATTTAATTGAGAAATATCCAGTAGTGTTACCTTTCTTGACTACTGAACATATTGATATTTGGCACATTATTGGCATCCATGGATGTCTTTTCAGGTCTTTTCAGGTCTTTTTACTATTAAACTAGTAAACATCACAGACTTGCAATTGCGGCAAGAGCGATCCAAAGAGCCTACTTTATTGCATTTTGTATGCCAGAAATTAAGGGCACTAAGGACCCGAGTGGTATCTATGTACCCTCCGGAGAGTGACAATATAATCTACCTCATACCTAGGTATGATCTATTTTCACATAAGTGACTGGTTGCACGGTTGCTATCTAGGTAAACACCACGCACTCACTGAATAAAAGTCTTATCATACAGATCATTGCATTCCTTCTCTGCTTCCTCCAGCCATTTGAACTGTAACCTTTTTGCAGCCGACCTCAGGGCACCACTACGAGCATCAACAGCAGAACAAGCAAATCCCTTAAGGCCCTCAGAACCTTTTTCGTCACCTTTAAGAGGAGACCAAGTGTTTCCCATCCCTATCGGATGGCTGTTGATATAGATGTTTTCCCACTGCCCTTTCGGAACATTGTAGGTCTCATGGTATATCGCAAGGTACGGGTGGTCTTTGACAAATTTCGACGACCACTGGACACCTTCCATATGCAGGGTATCATGCGCAAACCGGTGCAATGCCTCATAATCCCGTAGGTAAAATATGTACATCAACTCATTGCTTGCTGCTTCCTCTCGCTTAATCCAGCTCGACGTACCGAGGACTCCATATTTTTCCGAGTCTATGGTCATTGCGTCTACCATGGCCTGTACTTTGTCGGACAATTCGCGTAACCCGGGTGCAAGAATTCCAAGGGGATGGTTGCAGCTGGCTCCTAGAAGAAAGACACAGAGAGACTCCGCCGCAGGATCGGCGGCGAATGGTCCATCTGGACGAGGGTATTGGCCGGAGAATTTGGTGTGGAGTACGCCATTTATGTATCTATTACGAATATTGCCAGTTGCCATGAGAAGGTGATCAATGACCCGTTAAAGGATAACCACAGCAGTCGGAATCAGTGTCATGGGGCCGAGGGTGGTGATCGCGGTGCCTTGCAGCAGTCCACCGAAGAGTAACCAGCTGCTAAGCGTCAAGTTGTCGCGAATCATAGCGGAAACGGGGAGAACATTTTTTGGACCGGGGGTTGGTTCATTAGGGCCACGATTCTCCTTCAGGAGTATAATGTGTGATAAGAGGGATTTGAAGCCCGACATAGTGGTATCGGAAGATATGTAGAAGGGCAAAAAGGTGTCATATACTTGGGAGCTATAAAATCGATAGAAAGAGATGTTAGAGAAAGGTCATGTCGTCATTGTACGGTGTCTTCTGTCGAAAATTCTTCGTGCCAGGTGTAAGGCGACCCTGTTCGTAAGATGGTATCCCCCATGTCGTGGCACAGACCCCTAGACTGCTCCTCCACCTTAGGCACTACCGTAATTTAGTATATTCGACGAGAACAATAATCAGTTGGTTCAGTCAACCTCCTGCTTTGCCTTGTCCTCTGCAACCACATGTCCACAATGCCTTCGCTTTCAGATCTTCCTCGCGAAATTCTCGACGAGATTCTCGGCTTGGTGTTGTTCAGTCCGCCACGGACTCCCCCAGATTATTCCTGTTATGATCATCAAAGGAGGGCATTGAAAATTCCATTTCACAACCCTCAGGGATTGATAAGCTGTTATCATCTAGTAAAAGTTCTACCAAATCACCTACAATACAACGCCTTCTTTGCTACCAGAGCTTCTCTACTACTCCTGAACCACCAACTAAACGCAGAGACATTGAGCCTAGTACAGAGGAAACACCCATCAACAACGCAGTATGTCCTGGATATTGCCGTTGTCAGTGACCTGGAGCTGTGGCCAACATGGATCTCCGTGCCATTGCTAGCTAGCGAGGTGGGTGAAGTCTACGTGTCAATTCGGACCATCACAACAAAGACTTGGCTGGAAAGGAAAGACGAATAAATGGCTTGGTGGAGATGGAGTTTCACCACTATCATGGGCATTTGGGAGCATGTTACAGCTTTTTGTTTGTTACGGTCCATTGATGGACGTGGTGAACCATTCAACGCAACAAGAAGAGAACGATAGAAAGATGACTCTCCGAAGATTGGTTCTCGATGTACGAAGTCCAAGCCCAACAGAGATCTCCGCCATTGCGCCTTATAATTTGGAGCAATTTTTACCAATCAATATCAGCCACTTATGAAAACTCCGACACAATGCAACGGATATCAACTATGTCATGCATCCAGGACTCTTACTTGAACTCCTAACTAGAGTCATTAATCGAGCTCTTAACTCTTCAAGCTACTCTCGTCTTTTATATGGGCGGATAGGAATCATTGAAATTATGTTGGATAGGGACGCCAGGAATAGATGGGATCTGCTGGAGTGGGTTTTGAGGCCCACAACAGTTGTATCGGAGACAGAAAGGTGGTCAGTATACCGTGAGCGACAGAAAATGGGATTACCCGTCCCTGAAAGTTCGTTGAGTTAAATTTATAAATCCACTATTATGCAAATAGATATAAGGAGATACACAATATCAATCTACCTAGCTTGAAATCGGTACAATAGTAAAAACTATGCTGAGACATGCGGTATTGGCATTTTTACAAGCTTCTTCGCCCCATACAGTCACACTCTGAACTGTCCTCATCCCCATTTGAGATTTATGCTGGATGAGTAACAACTATCCCACCCCTTGCCCGTTTGGAGATCTAAGAATAGCTTTCCCTTCGTCTGTATCCATGCTATATACCTGAGCATTTTCGTATGTCGTAATATCTACCAGCGCTTTTCCCAAATTGGCTAATGCTTGTATGATAAGTTTTTGTGTACTTTCATTGGATATGCTTTCTCGAAAAACGTAGTTCAGATTCTGAACGGAAGTCCCTGCCCTCTGCTGCCATTCAAGGAAGACAACATCCGACCATTTTGCTAGACTGGTCAATGCGGAGTTCACGATCCAGCTTTAATTAGAAGAACCTCTGATGGAATGTGCTTCCGATTTTCAACTGGCAACAAAATCTCCTATGCACGGGCTCCATCCATTTAGGGGCCATGGACGGGGGAAGGATCGGTTCTGCCAGGTGGATCATCGATCAATCTGCCAGGAAACCAAGATATTCGGGTATGGGGACCGTTCCTTTAATAGAAAAGTCCAGGTCAATGAAATCTTAATTCAATGTTGTATTAGGCCCCCGATGTTTCCTTTGTCAATGGCTCCTACTATCTTTTCTACGCTGTAAGCACCTTCGGCTCTCAAAGCTCAGTTATTGGCTTAGCAACATCGTCCACGATGGATCCCAACACTTGGACAGATCATGCATCCGTGGGCGGGACTTCGTCTTCTGGGAAGCAGTACAATGCTATTGATCCCAATCTGCTTCCGGATAATGGCAGATCGTACCTTACATTTGGCTCGTTCTGGCACGATATCTACCAGGTGGTGATGGATGGCACTGCAGCTCATGCCGTTGGGGGGTCGTATAACCTTGCATTTGATCCATCGGAAACTCACGCGGTTGAAGGCGTGTTCGTGTATAGAAATGACAATTATTACTACTTGTTTTATTCGGCTGGACAATGCTGCGGATACAACAGATCACGTCCACCACCTGGCAAAGAATACAAAATCAAAGTATGTCGGTCTGTGACATCAAATGGGGGATTTGTATGTTGCATTCTATATTCCCTCCAATCTTTTCTTCTGCTATTACCAAATCGGGTGGAAATTGATTATTGCTACTAGGTGGACATGAATGGAGTATCCTGCGTAGCTGGAGGTGGAACCATTGTTCTCGAGAGCCATGACTACGTTTATGGTCCAGGGAATCATCTAACCTACAAACGAAGGGGTGTTTATAACGATCCAGCTCTCGGCCCCGTCCTTTACTACCACTATTTCAACACAAATATCGGCCTTGCAGACTCACAGGCACAATTTGGCTGGAACCAGATCAATTTTTCCAGCGGTTGGCCTGTCATGTAAACACTATCCCCCAAATGCGGTTGACTGGGAGTAGTTAGGCCGAATTTCAATCAGAAGCTGATCATCTCTGTGGTTTGTGGCTCGACGTCTCAATCACGTCTCAGAATTTGGATTCAACATCTGCTGAGATTGTATGGGAAAATGAAAGGAGAGAGTCTTTGTTATTCTACGTGCAGTCGTATGTATATCAAGTATGATGGCAACTATCTCTTGTCTAAGAATATCTATGAAGTAAACTTCTCAAATCCGCTGCTTCAACCAAGAAATTCAGAGTAATGTATCGTAATAGAATGGCCATATCATTCTGTCCATACCGTTGGAGATACATACAGACGAAGTACTAGCAAGGATTACAATAGCATCATATCAAAGAGTCGGAGGCGGCAGGATAAATGTTTGACCAGACGAGGCCTTGATACAGAGGTGAAATGCCAAATCTCGTGAACCAAAACCAGGCTACATTCATTTGTATACTCAAACCTTGGAAGGATTTTGATCTGCAATACTTCCGGTTGTTTATGGCTCTTACTTTGATGAACGTAAGGAAACGTCAGTTGCTGTCAATAATGGAAGGCTAGTAACACAGTATGAGACTAATAATCTGTATAATCAGAGCCGACGTTCCCCATAGCAGTTAACACATCTACCGAAGCATACTTTTCTCGATATGGTCAGAAATAAAGTAGCTTCAGTTTAGGAGCTGTCTGTGCAGCTATCTCAGTTAGTGAATATTGGTTGCGAGGCATAGAACCTTAGAGAGGGTCGGCTCAGGAGTCAACACGTCAAATACAGCTGCATCAAGGATGCGGATTTCGAGGCTTCACCAAGACACAAAAGAGGTAGGCATGTCAAAGCACTCGGAACAAGCCGTCAAGATGTCCAGCCCAAGACTTTTGTCCTGCTTTTGGGGGCAGTCGGAACAACTCCGAGTCTGAGTACAACACAGCAAGATACATCCATGGAAATATACGCTAGTGCAGTTTCAAAACCGCAATTTATGATATATTGTATATGGAATGGCAATTGCAGCTACCCGAGCACCTGCAAGACAAGAATAAGCCTATTATTGTCAAGGGCGAGCAGATAAATTAGCCGACTATGTCAGGATGCTCAGCCCGAGTCGTTCTCTGGGCACTCGGAATCATTCCGACTATGAGTATAATAATTTGTACGGAAACACAATCCCAGATCACGAAGCACTGCAAGACAAGAACAGGCCTGGCTATATCGGAATGAGATTTGAAACGAGCTATCTCCAAAGGCAGCATGAGTCTCAGCCATTACGGTGTGTCCATGTGCTACTCTGTGCTACGGTCTGATGTTGATCCCTGAGCTCAGGAAGATCACCTACAGCAAGAATGGTGTATGAATAAGATCGAATTTACCCTAGGTATTGGCTACAATTCGGACTCTGTCCGACGCTTCCACAGTTCTATCGATCCTTCCCCTCCCATCATTTTAACCGAAGAGCTCAGAGAGGAAAGATGTATCTGCATGAAGAACGTCAGAAATTAAATGCCACATCATGCGAGTAGCTCATATGTACTATCCAGTCCGTCTGGTCTCGCTATGCTTCGTTCTGGCCAAAGACCTCCTCCATGTTTTCAATGACTAACAAAGAGACCGCCTGTTTAGGCAGAGTGATATCAAACGTTAAACCAACATCCTGCTTGCGAAATGTTGTTGGGACTTGCAGAAATTCCAACTTCCCAGCTTGCTTCAGCTGTGTAAGCTGTGCGTGACTTGGAATCTGAGGCGACCCCATTTTCTTCCACACCTCAAAGGCATTGCTATGCTCAGCATCTACTCTCCAGTGTTTGACTTTGTTATCACTTATTTTAGATGCATGATATCCTTCCAATACCAAGGTAATCTCTGCTGATGGGCCTCCAACATCGTCGTCATGATAATGCCAGAGCATAACGTATATGTTATTCGTGTCATCCACTGCCGCCATGACACCAACATCTGGTTCTCCGCGAACACTCTCTAATAGTAGTGTTTCTAGAGTAACTTGGTGAGAACTGGATGCTTCCATCCTCTCTCCTTTCATCTTGGCGAACATGCGATGCACATTCAGTATAGGAAGATCAACATCATTCGAAGCTCAGACTCGAAATCCGGCAAAAAATGGCTGATTCTCGAACTCAAGACCCACGTCAGAGTTCCTTCAAGGTCGACTCCATGTTTTGCGGCCAGCTCATGTTTCCGTGCAAAAGTCGCCGCGGTGTAAGATGAATACATCGTCCCGTTGCGATACTCCAAGTGCGGACCTCGATCGGCCGCGGCACCTTCGGGATCAGACTCTCCAATTATAATTGGTTTCCCCCGGAGTTCTGGTATGGATGCAATGGCCGCAAAAGCTCCGTCGACCATACGCAGGTGACATCCAGCGTCCATGCGGACGTCCCGTTCCTCTTCCAGAAACACGGGTGAGCCCTTGGCATGAAACGAAACAAAGTCGAGAGGCGTGCCAATTTCCTCGGTAGCGTGATTGCGACCTCGTATACAGTGCTGTAAAAACTTGAACATATAGTCGCCTCCAGTATCCGCTGTCTCCGGACCACCAATGACTGCCGATGGAAGAGCACGACGCACCGCCGCCACTGCATGGTCATTCAACGCGCAGAATTCCTCGTGTGTGCCTTGCCAGTATCCCAGATTGGGCTCATTCCACGTTTCCCAGTACCACGTCTTGACCTCCTCCTCGCCATAGCGTTCTATGACGTGTTTTGTCCACTGGTAGCATATCTCAGCCCATTTCTCATAGTTTTGGGCAGATATGACCTCCCCGTGAATATATCAGAATAGGGGGCATCTGGTGTCCAAGAGTGCTGATAGGGTTCTGGCTTGACGGAAAGAGCCTTTGGCATAAACCCTAGCTGAACGTAAGTTGTTATATTATTGCTAAGGAGAGTGTCGTAAAATTGATCAGCGATCGTCCAATCAAAGATGCCGTTTCCATATTCGGCTTCAGTATAGACATTGGAGCTCCCCCATTTGAGATCATGTACACCTTCTCCTGTGTTGAAGAGTTGGTGGGCACGAAAGAAGATTGGGTCGCTACCGTCACTACCGAGCTGGCCCAATTTGGGGAGCAGCTTCTTCCCATCTTCCATATACACGTAGTTTATCGCGTCGGTTCCGAAGAAGCGATATCTGGGACGTAGGGGCCCAAGGCGTTGGCGGTGATTGACGTTTACACGCACTGGAAACCCCATGGCGATAGATCAATTTCCGTGCGGTTCGTATATGTAATTAAGTGAAAAGAGGTGCCCAGTACTCGATAGTGAGATCGACTGATGCCGATGTATGTCTACAACTTTCGTTGATTCACTCTAGCATATATGCAAAGCAGCAAAAATTGAAATTAGAAATGACTCGATTCTGGACTCGACTTCTGATTTTACCGAACTTTGATAACTCGGTTAAAGTGTGAGTACATGAGAGGAGAAAGGGAAAGCTCATCATTTGTAACTACGAAGATTGAAAGATGTATGACTGGACAAGATGTGATTCATCTTCGAAGGTCTGGAGTCGGCTGAATTAGCCCGGTATCGAACAAGAGTATGTAATGCATTACATGAACGTCATTAACGTTACTATTAGGCTGAGTATTAGCAAATACGAAGAGAGAGTGTTGCATATAGGAGAATGACTGAAACTAGAAACTTTCGCTGTATGAAAAAATCACCCTTTAAATGTTAGGTACAAGGGAGGATGCTTTAGATATGTATGTGTCTATAATACGAGTGATACCCTCTTAACATCTAGAACCATGCTGTTCAGATTGTGCAAAAGTTCTACGACAACCTATCTCAACAGTATTCATTACAATGACTTCCAAGGTTCCATTACAAACGATGTCTCTCGGGCAGTTATCAGCCTCAATCCTACGCATCGTATAGCTAGTATCAATCCAGATGTCGCAATATATTCTCGGCATTTACAGAGCACATGGGAAGGTGTATCTACGGCGGGCTTTACGATCCTCAGAACCCGAATAAAGACCTGATCACTCCCAAAGGCTTCAGAAAGGACGTTATCAACGCCTTGCGTCCCATGAACATCCCCCTTGTACGATACCCCGGGGGCAACTTCGTGGCTACCTATCACTGGGAAGATGGTGTGGGACGGACTGAAGAACCTCCGACCAAAATTCGACCCGAGCCGGGAGTGCGAGGAAACGAAGCACCTCGGTACCGATGAGTTCATGGCGTGGTGCAAACTCGTCGGTTGTGAGCCCTAGATGAAGCGCTGGAATGGATTGAATATTCCAACTCCAGCCATGATACTTACTATGCCACCTACGCCGATCCAATGGCCATACAGAACCATACAATGTAGAATATTGGGCATTGGGCAATTTGGGGCGATTGGCAAGTGTGTCAAGCCTCACAGGAAGCGTATGCAGAAAAGGCCTACCAATGGGCCAAAGCAATCAAATTGGTTAATCCCAATATTCAGCTCACCCTTTGCGGAAAATTCGGCCCAACAGATTTTATCACGTACTACGGCGATGTCTTCGCCCAACGGGGACCGACGAGATTGCCCGGAGCCCTCGACCGCCACTGATTGATTTGCATAGTATTCACTACGATACAGCGGGCAAAGGGCATTGTAAAAACGCTACTGCTCCTCTCGCCGCAGAGCGGTTTATCGAAGTGACTTCGGGCTGATCGACCTTTTGCTTTACGAGAATGAGATCGTGGATGCCCGAAAACGGCCAGGCATTGCCCTCGGCGAGTGGAATGTCTGGGACCCGATGCGTGCCATCGGCACCTTGGAAGGGGAAGGAAAAAACAACTTGAGCGATGCGTTGGCAGTAACAGTCTGGCTTGATGTGTTCGTTAGACAATGCCGCGATGTGAAAAAGGCTTGTTTAGCGCAGGTAGTCGATGCAAATGCGCCGTTGATGATGACCCAAAAGGCTTCACGAAGCAAACTACCTGGTGGCCTTAGAACTGTTTTGTCGATATGTACAGGGTTCATTGGTAGCATTTCATGTGGAATGTGGTACCTACGAAGGGTCGACAACACCTGCATGGTTGAAAGCCACTGGGAAGCGCTTGAGTTTCTTGGATGTGAGTGCAAGCATTGACGATAATGGGGTCATTAGTTTGTGTGTAGTCAACATTCATGAGAGGAATGACATACACACTACGATCAACGGAATTGCTCTAGGAAAGGAGGTCACTGTCTTTACTATTACAGGCCAAAATGTTTCAGCGACAAATATGGATGGAGAAGGGAAAGTCGGAGTCCAGGAGACGACGTAGATAGCTGATGGAGCATATACTTATCCCCGTCATTCTTTTACTTTGTTGCGATGGACATGGATACCTATGCATATGAATAGCTGTCAAGGAGAACAAGGCTATAACGAACAGAAGTCCCCACTGTCACGATATTGCGCATGTGATATCAGGTGAGATAGTATTCATATGAATATGAGGAATGCTCCAAACCGTTACCAATCAGACAGGTTGATATCTTAGAGTGCTCTCCAGTCCTATACAAATCACAATCCCCAGATGTCAGATTTGGACGTTGGAAGGCCTTCTGTTCGTGGTAGGTTCTACGGTAGTATGATATCCTAGATTATATTCGGAACCGAGCAAGTATGGCATTGATCAATCTCTAATTTTGGTCAGGTGCTATGAACTGACACCATATTGACCCCCAGGAGAACCTTGGCAGGGCAACCTTTAATGCCTTGATAAACTGTGGAATACTACATCCCATGCTTCAGGCACTTAAGCCTTGATACGTCCCTTTAGTTAGAGACCTACTACATACATCATCTACCTAAACAATGACTCTCCAAGCCCTGATCATCGCCTGCGGACAATCGTCACGCATGGGCTCTGGCAAAGAACTTCTCCCTCATCCCAGCGGATTACCAATGTATCAATACCTCCTCAATATCATAAGCCAAGCTTGCCCTGAACTCGATACAGTTTATATGTCTGTCAGAAACGAGGATTTTGTGCCGCCGGCTAAGATGAAGCGTAATCAGTCTGCGAATAGGGTTTCGGTACGGTTTATATATGATCAGCAGCTCGACAACAGGGATGAAAGTGATATTGGTCCGGCAGCTGGTCTTCTAGCAGCTTATCGCACCAACCTGGAGACGAACTGGTTTGTATTCGCTTGCGATTTTCCACTTCTTGAAGCCAGGACATTGACGCGCTTGATATCTGTGCAAGAACAAGAGTCTTCTTCGGTAACATGTTATCGAAATCCAAAGTATTTTGTGAGCCGTTACTGGCCGTATGGTCTCCGGAAGCCCTTGAGAAGCTTGCCGGGAACGTGAAACAGGGACTCACAGGACCGAGATTTGTGCTTGATCAATTGTCTGATGCGCGGATCATAAATCCGGAGAGTGAGGTGGAGTTGTTTAATGTGAATACCGTCGAAGAATGGGAGAAAGCTTGCAGTCTTTTTAAGAGCATGGATTGATGGCTTCAAATGAGAAAGACGTCTAAAACATCCCCGTCATGCAAGGTTGTTTTCTCTCGAGAAATGTGTATCCAGCAATCAGGTCCTAGAAAGGGTTGATTTCCCCCGGACTGCGGTCTTGGATCATTTGTAACTCCAGATTATATCGAGACTGGCCCACGATTGTGCCAGCGCGAAAGACGTCTCGGTCGAATGGGAATTTCGCGATCACATTCCTGTCGCTGTCGTGCATCTTTGACGCAGCCTGTTTTTCGTTCGACACCACTGATCCAACGACAGCCTGTCTAGGCTTCTCAAGATCCTGAAAGAGCAAAAACGGAAAGATCTAAAACCTCAAACACGGCGCAGCAGCCACCGGGTTTCCCGGCAATCCAAACAACGGAATCGTCGACTCGCTCTCATTACTCACAGACGGAATCTTCGCAAATAGCGCCGGAGGACCCGGTTTCATAGCCACTTTGGGAAATACTATACTCGCATCAAGCATCTCCAAAGCTATCGACCCATAGACACTGCTCCTGTAGTAATCACAGTATCATAATATTTCCGCTTAATATGGTCCGATATCGTATCCGCCGCGGTCGTAGGATTATCTTCCAGAATACCTAGAAACTCCACTTCGCATGCAAACGTTTCCTGCAGAACGCTCATGATATACGGTCCATTCACATCCGATACCTGCTGACGGCCCGAAGTACCGTTTTCAACGGCATAAAAGACGATATCCGCCCCTCTCGAGAAAAGCGCGATGCAGGGTTTTCTCAGAACTTCAACGCTCTTATATCCAACAGATGCAAGCGCTATGCCATAATTCGATCGAACGACTACATGTAGATCGACAATCACATCTCCGCGCCAAAAATCTCCACCTGCTAAACGCTTGTTCTGGTTCGGACGGGCTGCTGCAAGGATTTGGATTAGTCCCGAACTGAATCCTGCGCCGTCGTTGGCGGTGCTGCTTGATAGCTGGCGTGTATCTTCGACTTTCACGCAGCAGTTCTAGGACGTCGATAGGATCCGTAGATACTACCCGCGGGAAACGGGCTCCCGTCATTATCTGCACGCATATCGGCGTCTTCTTCTTTTTCGTTTCTTGGCTCATAAGTGAGTTGAGGGTGACTTCTTCCCCGCCAGTTGCGATGGTATCTTTGACTTGGCAGATTACTGGGGTGTGTTCTGAGGCTGGCTGGGTTATTTGAGAGTTGACGGCGTACCCGCCTATGGCTGACGTGTCCCATCGAGGCGTGTTTGGTAGTGAACGGTATTGCTTTGAGGTTATTCGATTGACAGCTTGTGTTAATGGCAGTATTTCGGAGGCTTCACAAAAGGTGGTGCGACGAGGGGTGGCAAAAGGAGGATTTGGATGGCGTCGTGGTATGTAAGTGCCATCTTTCTTTAATTTGTCGTCAATTATAGCATCCATCGTAAAAATTCTTCTCATTTATTGAGTCTTTATAATTGTTGGTGATAATTGTTGATCCTGATTCAAGGTAGCCATTGCCAAGACTACAGACTGTCAGCGTAAATATAGCTAGGTGCTCAGATTTGACTTAGTATAAACGCTCATTATAATATTTGATCTAATCGTGTAGATAATTTGTTCAATACAGCTGTACTCTGCTCCCCCCCCTGCTCAACTAACTCATCATTGTACATCCGGTAAGCGCACGGCAATGTCGCCTGATTGTGTAATGTATCGTACCCACGGCAGAGATGGGTATTGTAACTAAACCATTAGCTTTAATTTCATCTTCGATTGGGGAAGAGACTTACCTTCGGCTCAATAATCTTCAAATATCGTACCTGTATACCACTCGTCGTAAAGTAGGGTATCTCAAACTTGACGTTTATAGGACGCTTCCCCTTTCCAGTCTGCCCTGCTCCTCCCATACTACCTCCAAACCCACCGGTCATACCTCCACCGTGCTCATCGTCGCCTTTGACTGAAGGGAGACCGAGTTCGGCGCGCATGAGGAATTCCTTGCCGCCACCGAACTGTTTGATTTTCCAGATGATGGCCGACTTTTCAGGAGCGTAGTGGACTGATCCTATGTTTGTGCGGAAACGAGGCGAATCTGCGTCTTCAGGGACGGGGACTAGAATTTCGACATTGTTGGCTGTACTGCGGCGTTTGAATTGAGCTTTTGCCTGTTGATTTCACATAGTCAGTATAATATAGAAGAATGGGGTAACGTGCTGATACCTTGAGCATATACTCAATTCTCGACCCAGAATGAGACTCTACCACACACTCCACCCAAATCAGTGGTTTCACCTGCGTATTAAGACGATAACTCATCAACTCAAACTCTCCGTCCGGCGGAATAAAGCTGATTGTGCGATCATTCTCGAATCGCGACAGACGAACACACTGGTGGAACTTGACGTCTTCCATCTCCACTGCTTTGCCTCTTGTTGCTCGTCCTGTGGTTTCGAACATGGCTTTGTCATTTAGACCCAGGCGCAATTCGGGCATACCACTGAGGTAGCACTTCATCTTGATAGCTCCTAGGATTTCGGAGCGCAAGACGTTGCCGTTTGCTGAGACGAGGAGGTTGAGAGACTCGATCACGTCGAGGAATACTTCGTTCTTTCGGTAACGGATACCTTCGCTTCTCCACGAAACGGCATTTGTGACGGCGATGGGTGGTCGGGCTTGGACTTCCAACTTGTGTGACTCTTGCGTGATATACCTGTTGAAACAACCAGTCAGTCTAAGCCAATACCTTATTATCAAGAGGCGAATGACTAACTCTTGTAGAATCTTGCTTTCCGTCGTCTGCGGATACCCAAAATCCATCATCTCATCCAACAATTCATAAATGACGACAAAGTTATCCCGAATACTCTCTTCCTCCAACTCTTTAAAATATTCGGTAAATACTTCGACAATCTTATGCAGGAAGAGGAGGATTTCCGTGGCATTGGTGTTTCGTTTCGTTAACGCTAGAAGGTAGAGATTATTATGGCGGATATACAGGTACTGCTGGATTATTAGCTGGTGTGAATAGGAGATGAATCGGCGGGGTTAAACGTACGTTGATGCCCTCGTGTGAAAAGCATGGAGGAACGGCCGAGCTTTCTTCTTCGGCTTCACTCAGGAGGATAGGGAATTTCTCGACAGCGGACATGGGGATGTCACCGCGGTAGTTGCGGGCAAGAAGGGCCTGCAGTCAGTTCAGCATATACCACGGTTCCAGCATGAAGCGACGAGTCGCAGCAGATATTCGTCTGATATCCATACCTTGCCCTTCAAGTCTAGAAAGAAAACAGCCGACGCCATGATGTGAGTGTTGTGCGAGGTCCGTCCCTGGGGGGGTCGGGGGTTGTGTAGTCGTCGGCGGGGGTTGGATTGCAATCAATTAAAAGCACATTTCGACGAGTATTCCCCTGGCAGTATTTCTTCAATGAGCGATTCAAACAGCAAAGAGCAATGCAGGCCGTGAAGTGATGTTATCGTGGACTGCGGGCAGCATCATCGTGCTACTCCATAATATTGCTTGAGCCTACATGTGGCCCCTAGTCTCCCACCAATCAGAGCTTCAGATGAAGAGATCCGCAGCCCAGACTCAAAACAGTCTAGCGCGTTCATCTCCATATATTTTCTTCTCTCCAAATTTTTCCTTTCTTTCCTTTCCTTCTCTTCTTTCCTTATTCAACGCTCTCTAAAGACAGTGCAAGACAACACCTGCTTTACTCTGGCATTCTGTCAGTTGTACCTATCAGGCTTTCTATTGCTGACCCTTGCGATATTGAGGTGCGGAGAGTAGGATTTTTTTATCATCGGTTCTATAAGAGCTGGCTGTGTATTTTTCGCCGTTGCACAGGCGGTGTCAGATGAATCATACATCATCTATTCCAATGTTCGATTACTTGGTTTTTATATGCAAAGTAAAGGTTCTGAACATTAAACAGATTATACAGATATATTTGAGATTACCGGTTTTAAGTCGTACAATACAAGATGCTGTTCTACATATATCCCTCTTGAACTCTTAACAGTAGAAGAAACAATCAAACGACCACGTACAACCGAATATAATACATGAGAAGAAGACAAAAGAAAAGATAACGCCGTGAATGCTCCTTTCGCTAACAGCCCAACCCCATGAACAATCAATTGCTTCCCAATCCCTGGGGAGCCAAGATGCGTTGTCGAGCGAATTCATTGGCTTCAACACCTCCTCTTTCGAGGGCAATGGCTCCGACGATAGCGTACATTGTATGGGTAAGGACGACGTTGAGGCCGGAGTGTTCCAAATCATTGGGCTGCCGAACACATGTTAGCTTAAAGTGTGTGTATTTTTGGATATTCCGATGTTGATTTACCTTCACAGGCGCCCATCGAAGAACCTTCAACAATCCGTACTTTTCCGCAACTCTGGAAACATTAACCTTGTGCGTGAACCATCCACGGTTATCCAAGGTGAGGTTTTCGAGGCCCTCTAGAGCAGGATGTTTGATGGTTTTAGTCTGGTCTTCCTTGCTCAGAGGCGGAACCTGGGTTTTGTAATTTCCTGGGTTCTGGACGAGAAGCAGCGATGCCTGTAGCTGTACGATCCGTTTACCTTAATTGAACATATGATTAGTCGACGATAAATGAGACCATAGATAGTATGGACATACCGAGCAGCGCTAGACGGTCATTATAGCCTCGTCGACCTTGATCAAAGCTCTTATGCGTCACTGCCAACCACTTAATCTCGTCCGAAAGCATTTTATCGCCATTGGGTCCCAATAGCGACTTATAAAACTTGTCCAAGACTGCCGGGTCCTCGTTTGCTTTGTAAGGCTCTCGGGTACTGTCGATCTGACGAAGACTGAAAGGCGCCTTTGTTCCGGGAGGAGTGTACGACCAGCGCGGCTTATCTACATACTCGTTGTTCTTTTCGCCGGCGCAGGTCGACGAGCTGGAAAAGGTGCGCTGCGACGGGGAGAGGGAAGATGGTCTGAGGGAGGAGCGTGCTCGGGATGAGAGGACTCGTATCGTATGGCGGGGAATGGTGGTCGTCATGGTGTAGATGGTAGCAATTGCGCGGCGAGCAATCGCTTATCCAGGATATAAGGCGAGGAAGAGAGGCCGTTCAATTCTCGCGAACGAATGTTTGGTGATGATGCCGAATTAATTTGGACGAAACTAAAGTTCTTGTTTCCGCGCTAGTCCCGTTTTGTCAGGACATCACGGAAGTGCCAAGCTCTTCCTCCTTTCTCCTTCCTTTTCTTTTCTCTCTCTGCCTTACGCTCAATACGATGGAAACAGATTGGCTCGCATTCATTCAGGAGCCCGGCTAACATGAACACTCGACAGTTTGTAGATCGCCGACAACCGTCATACCGGGCAACATCAAGACGTCGCTATCAACTCACCGTTTCTTCATCGACGTCGCAACTTGCCAGGCCTTTCAGGGGTCTGAGCAAAATAGCGGTATGCTTTGAAGAAACAATCTCACCCAGTTACACGATTGACATGGAAAAATGTCAAGCATAGGCGCCCAGTGCGACCTCACTCTAGCCCATCGAAACAATAGGTTTCGTCTAGATGCCTTACATCTCTGACTCGTGGGTAGCCAAGCTATATATTCAGTTCGGCATCCAACTTTGGGATACTACGGGGACGTCAAGGTTACAATGAACTTGCGTCGCTGCCACTAATCTACCCAAAGAAAAGGATCCTGGGTTCATACGGTGAACACATGGTGATAGAGATATTGCAGACAAACACGGCAGAAAAACACGTGGATGCTGATCTACGGCGGAATATATGAGACATAGCGCAGTGCCATGGCAAATTGTCAATACCTCAGTGATACAGATTGTAAAGGCGGCTACCAAGCTCGAGTCCAACTGCTTTGGATTTGTGAACATTCCGCACTGGGGCTATCTTTTCTTGAGCAGTTCGTCAGGTTTTACATGAATTCGAATAGCGCCACATGTCCGGCCGGGTCATGTAGCATCACACGCACAGCATGGGAGGAAATAAAGAACTATATTGGCGAATGAGAAGAAATTCAGAATAGAGTTACACACGGCATCAATCTGGTATCAGTCCAGGCAGATAATTACTTCCATTCGACGTTGTTTACAACGGTTCCTTGCATACTTAGGTATCCATGGCTGGGGTTGATATGCTTAATCCCGACAGCACATCTCGGAACTGTTTCATGGGGTACTTACTGTTGGTATATCGACTTCTTCGCCTACTCATGCCATGAAGCCAGAACGAATAACAAATTCGCTGTCGAGAAACATGACCAATTCTATCAAATTTACCTTGACAAGAATGCTGACTTAGTGTAGAAGTCAGTTTATCACATATCACCTCTATTGCTAACATTGCCAACAGCGGCAGCTCGAGGAACGGCACTCGTTCTTTATCAAAGGGTACACTCACGGAAGCACCAAACAGACAACCCGCATTGTCGAACAATACAATGCCATACTCTAGCCATCAGGTAGCCAGACCAACACACACTCACCAATCATCACCATCAAAACAAACGGTGTAGAAAACGAGACAGAGACTATCATCATTTAAGTAAGGTATAAACACATCTGCAGTACAACGTCTACCCGTGGATGTGTCAACTCGACAAGTAGACCGTTTACAATGTTTACATCTTTTTTCGCCTTGAATATGTAGTCGTCGAACGGAGTTTTTTCATGCAGCCACTCTATGATCTAGCTTTAGCTCTACGGGAATTTGCATAAACGGACAAAAAAGAACATGGAGCTTAAGTGTCAAGAACTAGGGAAAAGCAAATTTAGTAAGAGGCTTTCATCCGGTTGGGCTGCAAGAGACGCGAAATATGACAGGGACCAAAAACATTCGAGGCGCTGAGGAGATCCAAGATGGCGGTCTGGAAGAAACACCAACCCAATCAATCAATCAGGCCTGCATGCAAGAAGCAGGTATCCTGGATGCATAGACAATGTCAACCTTGAAGAAGCACACATCCATCTGCGTTGTAGTATTTGTATAAAGTTGGAAGGGAATATGATTATAAAAATCCCCAGAGACGCCCTCCATCGACATTGAGCAGAGCTATAAGTCTGTCGCTTTCGAGTATCAGGACCGCGTCTTTTACTGGTATCTATTGTAAAAGAACTACGTATCAAAAACCACTCATTTCAAAGACTTTCCTGACTATAATTTATATCTTTCCTTTTATACTTCGAAATCTCATTGAATCTCCTTTTCAACCTTGAGACCTTCCAAGTTGGCAGGCTATATCAAGATTCAACCTTGCCCTAACTCCGACAATATACCTACCTACTCAACATCGAACCACCATCACACTTTTTGAAACCTCCATCATCAAACCACACTTCCATCATACGCTAGCCTAAAGTCTCTGAGACCATGACCTCACAAGCAACAATCCTAAGCCCCATCCCCCGCCGAAACCATCAACACAAAACTACGTGCGTACCAACACGCAACTACGCCTCAACAACGCACTCTCAATCAGCTCAATACCCGCCTTCGCCGCCTCCGTATCCGCCAAACCCGCCGCCTAGCCCTGTGCATGGGGTTGATGGGTGATCTATCATCTCGAATTGGGGAAGTGCCCTGGTGTGGGTGACTGATGTGAAAGGGGAAGAATACGGGGGTTATGTATGTATCTCTCACTCCCTCCTGGATTAAAGGGGTAAGCTAACAGTGATTAGCATATATGAACGGAATTGAGATGACATCAACTACTTTGCCCCAGAGAAGATCAATATTTAATGTCTGGTTGGGTTTCTCAATTATCATTCGTCATTTCATATACTAGATGTAATTTGCGGGCGTCTTTTTTTCTTTCTTCCTGTTGCTGTTTTACGTGATGTTATGTTTAATTTATCTTCTAGTTACTAATACACTGAATATTAATTGATTACGTTTGAGGAAAGACACTCCATTTCATTGTATGTGGTAAGAGGATGTTACATTGTACTTACATGTAGGTGGTGGTGGTGATCAGAAACTACGATTGTATTCATAGGGATAACGTAATCTATTAACTCAGTCGACATACGGGAAATATCGAGCAGGGACTCGGAAACCACATGATCAAAGCCTTGGAACTGTCTGACTGGCATGCAATTGAGTCTAAGGAGCAGTTCATCTGCTGGAAAGATCAATGTACATATAGGATTCAACTGAGTAGTTGCTAATGGTCCTATATTTAAACCAACAAACTGATGCATATTGTTTGACATTCAATCTGATATTCGACTTTATCTCTTATACAACCTTTATACTACTTCCTCGAACCTCAGACACAGACAAAAAAAAATCAAAGATAGACCTCTCATAGTATAGTATAGCCTTACAAAAGCGCAAGCGCAAGCGCACTAAGCGTACTCAACCCAACCATCGCCCACCCGGTCTGAATGACCTGCTTATTCGTCAAAAACCGTCCCGTATCCCAAACCAAATGTCTCACACCATTAATACAGTGATACGTAAACGGCATCGCAAGACCGAGCTTCACGAAAAATTTCGCGGCAAAGGGTAACGCGCCGAATGCGGCTGCGATAGAGGCAGATTCCAAATGCCAGCCGAATACGGGTGCGACCAAGTACGCTGCGGCGAAGGTGTAGAGAGCGCCTGAGGCGACGGAGCCAGTAATGCGGTGCAGACCGCTGGCGTACCAGGTGATTTGGGGACGGTAGATGCTCAGATGCGGAGAGACGGGGCGCCTGAGGCGTTGCTCGGCGAGGATTTTGGTGGGATCTGTTGTTTGTGTTGAGGTTGGTCTAGATATTTTCATGACATGTGGTGGTTAGCCGAATTGTATTTTCGGATGACGTCTTCTTTGGCTTCATATCCACTACCACCACCAAGCCAACAAACACAATGCAATGGAAAGAAGTAAAGACGCAGGAAATTGGCTAAATACCTCATCTGCGTATATCTACCAGTCGCAATGGCAGCTGGAGTAGCGAGCTTGGCCATTGACAAGGCCATTCCCGAGGGTGCAGCCACTACCCATTCCACCTCAAGTTAGCAGAGCAACCCACGCGACCAGAGACGAAAGAGCAATACGTACATCGCCGCAGCGATTGCTGCGCAACCTTTTGAGATATCATGTCGAATTGTCCGGACCTTAGGCAACGAAGAGGGGAGATTGGAGGTCAGGTAGGTAGGTACGTAGGTTGAACGGGAGGAAGTTCGAGGTTAGGTTAGGTCGTGCCGGCAAAGCGTTGAAGCCGTCACGGGGAACCTCGGGAGTACGTCTCCAGCAATTCCCGTTGTCCGGCCAATCAGACAGCCGTAATCTGCCAGTCCGAAAACAGTAGGCGGAGAACATTACCCGAAATTTTCATCAGTTAACTAACAAACAAATCGCCTTTATTTCTCTTCTCTTCTCTCTTTCCTTTCTTCCCTCAAGGGCCTCACGTCCACAGCTCGAATTGTCGTAAGACGCCATGCCATGTCTGTGTACAAAGCTCTCACTGATGCGGCTTTCTGTCGTTATCGCCAGAGAACTTACCCATGAGGTCCTGAGAGGGAATTCTGCCCGTCGTTAATCGCCCACTCTTTTCTGTCGATGAAATGGCTGGGTTTCATATCAGGGAAACATACATCAACACACCTGCAACTATGATGCTTCAATCTCATTAAACAAGTGCAATTGTTGATCATAAACGAATGGGAATAAATATAAACATCTTAGTCATCATTATTGGGTATTACTCTTTTAAAGTATATACAAAGCATGCTAGAAAGTCGGCAGACTGGAATAGAATACGAATCATAATGTACACTCGACGCGTTCCGCCTTTTCGCTCAGCAGTCAACTAAGAATGTAGCGAATCGATGGTGTGGCTCATCTTCTTGTCGTGACCACGTAGCTCGTAGCAATCGTTAATGGCTCGGCACTCGAGACCGGCAAGCAGATTTGCCTTCTTAGGTTGTAGCCAGCGCACCGCACGAGGAGAGGTTGACGTACACCATGTGACTGGGTCGGGATGGTATGAGTTGAGATGTAGATGTAAATATAAAATTTGTCCTTGATCATCACTTCGAAGCAAACCGTCTGTCAAAATAGCGCAAAACGCCCATCACACTAGCAGCCTCGACCTCCATAGCAGGCCGCTCAGATATCGCCGACCCGAGACTATCAGTCAAAGAAGGCTCCCGAGGTTTAGGTAAAGTATGCAACTTCGGCAGCCAACTTGTCAATTCATCACTGGCCTGAGAAAAGTTTGGATGGCGTGAGAGTGTCGTGAATGCATCAGCACAAGTCAAGGTCAGCGGTGATGGATTGCTGGATACAGATGGGCGAAGGGCAGGACGTGATTGGCAGCATCCGCCGTCGGCTCCTTTACCTCCACAGCAACCACCAGATGGTCCACCGCTGGCAGCTCGAGAAGCGGCCAAGGTCTTGCAGAAAAGCGTGCTTCGAGGATCGGCTCTACACTGCGCGCATGTGCCCGGTCCATTGGCACATGGATTTGTAGCCTGCGAGATAGATGGAAGAGTCACCTCTCGTGCATCACTATCCGAAGGAGGCGGCGTAAACTGTGAATAATTCTGAATAGGGGCCAAGCGATTCTGCTCAAAGATGTTGTCGTGGTGTCTGGAGGATTCTTGATCCGCCATTTCGGCACAGATACAGGCAGTGCCATCGCCACAGAATCCGCACCGCTCTGCTGGGGGAGTGGATGTTGTTGGCCTGGTCTCAACTGGCGGTGCTGTGGTGGTTGTTCGTGGGGCTGCGAAGCGAGATGTAAAATCAATCTCCATTTGATCTGGATCGTATTTGATAACTGGCTCAGGAGCTGAACGCTCATCGGGTTTGTCGCTGTAACTTGTAGCTTGGAGAGCATCTTCAATACATTGGCAATGAGTTGTTGAGCAGCTACCGCAGCCTGTGGCAGCAAGGTCTGTTTGATGGTTGTCACGGTCGATGTGTTGCTCAGTGATATGTGCGTCGGTCCTTTTGCTTGTCTTGCGACGGATATTAATAGGTACCGTATCTGCAACATTAGTTTTCTGGCTCCTCTCCTGGATAAGCTCCTGCTCTAATGAGCGACACCGATCCTTCCACCACGACAGATCACTCTGAGTCTGATCCAGGTTTTTCGTAAGTTGACTAATTTGATCTCTAAGCTCCTGTTCAAGAGAATCATGATCATCTTCAATTTTCTTAATTTGCTCTTCAAGTTCACCAACCCGAGCAGCCCGCCTCTCACGAAAAGCTCGTTGCGCAGCGCGGTTCTGAGCCTTGCGTTTTGTAGGCGGAGTATCAGTAGCGGGTTTCCGACCAGGTTTTGGCCGTGGGGGAATAACCCATTCCTTGCTGGTTAATGAGCCCGTAAAGCCGGGGCTCGGAGACATGTTAGAGTCAGCAGGACTCATTGGCTTTGGCTGCATGGCTGGAGCCAGAGCGGCAGTAGCTGGTGATGGTGCGATGGCCGACATGACGAAGATGAAGATGAATTAAGTCTCTGCAGTGGCGGCCTGAGCGTCGGCGGAAGCTCGGAAAAATGCACGCTTTTCCGAGGAATCGAATGGCGGTGACTGATTGCAGGTATGCAGACCGACTGCTGAGCAGGTAGACAGTCAGTCGTGGACTCACTCAGAAGAGTAGTCAACCGACAATAGAGATTGACTCAGTGAGAGTGTGTGCGTTGGGAGGAGGAACGAGAGGAAGGGAAAGAAACAGAACGGCGGGGACTGCCGATTATCTGATTGATTAGATCGGGTCACGTGAGCATCCGATGTCGCTGCCTGCGTTTTCCGGTACCATCATCTTATCTGATCGAACGCTCGCTCACTATTGGCTTGTCTTGTATAGTCTCCTCCACTTGGTATATCAGCGCGGAACAAACTGACTGGCCATGGCCTGATTTTTACTTCCTGTTCTTGCCCTAATTGAGCAGATTTTTACGCAAGACGGAGGGGTTGCTACTCTTTTTCTCTTTTCTCTCCTGTTCTCTTAGACCACACCGTTTATCGCTTATGTACATGTGAGACGAATTGGCCAAAACCATGCCTATATCAACCGTACAAATACCCCTCCTCCAACAGGTCCTCGTTTTGGTGCAGTGGTTTTTCGTTCCCAGCGAGACGCTACACACCGCTATTCGGTCCGATGACTAGCTTCCGCATCTAGTAAATCTGTTGGTAACACATTTGGTTTTGTTGGAAGTTACCGTCTCCGACCATGCAAGCTTCTACCATCGGTGTCTGACAGAGCTTTCGTCTTGGGGAACTTGGCAGCCGCACCCCTCCTGACATGACATCCGCTCCAGAATCGAGCAGATAGCGTACCGTATCTTCTCGTTTTTACGTTAGTGGAGAGGTGGTCTCCCGTAATAGTCTCCCGAGGTCTCCTGTACGTGCTGAATCCTTTGCGCACTTGCGTTGACGAGTGTTGTAGTTGCCTCCTGCAATCATGTGTGTGAGACTGAATATACCAGCGTATCGTAAGTTTGTACTGGTGTCTGTCAAAGATAGTCTCGTAATGATGGTAAGTGCCGTCGCCTAAGGTAAACACCCAGGGAGGCATGGGTAAGTCAACACAAATAGGGACTTCTGTCGCACCATTAGTCAGGACTGATGATGTAGAACTGGTGTTGTTGGTTCCACAAAGTTCTAGAACGCAGCTAGGGTTGCTGTAAGGCTTATCCAACGAGCCTACAAGGATGAGCTGTCCAATATGGTTGAATAGCTTCAAATTGGTAACTGGTTCCCACAACTATCTAATGGGGAAGGATAACCATACTTATACCCACGTAACGGCTACCTCCCACGTTCGTACGGATAATCCCACTCTAAGAGTTGGATACAAAGCTCCGTTGTTGAAGGTCCATGTCGAAGATATGAGGCTATTCACAACGTTCAAAGCACATACCACAAAGACCGGAGGCCCCCGGTGGGGTGTTGACGCGCGTAGGGTGCGCCGTGCGTACCATCCGGAGGTGGATATTGCTCACGTCCCAACAGGTGTGGTAGATCTGAGTACTAACGCCTAGCGAATCCCCGAATTGGACCATGTCGTATCCATATTGTGTTCGTTTGGTCTGACAGCCGCCAAAGACGACTGCGAGGATGTTCCACATCAACATCGACGGTGATAGAGCAATCATATCATAATGAATGCCAGAATAGACCACAAAACATCTCATTCGCTGCCATTCTTGAAATAATCGACCCTGAACGTCTATATATAAGTCGAGAAAAATCTCCACACCCCAAAATGCTGGCTCAGAATACTGGGCTTAACCTCGCTGTTCGTGGAAGTTCACACATGTCATCGCTGCATTCAAAGCCACACTCATATGCATATTGGCGGAAGTCAAATGTGGTTTCAGAATAGAAGATGGAGGTCCATTCATCATGGATGGCCTTGGTGGTGGATGTGAGATTGATGTGGAGGAAGACGAGTACCCCGAAATGACCATCAACCAGTAATCACAACGTATTTACCACATCCTTGGCCTCAAATGCATTGTGACATAGAGGCCCGCCATAGGTGCGCATCGGCCAACATGAGCGATTTCAAAAATTGGGCAGTTGGCTTGAAGCAGGTCGACGACGCGAGGACGGTGTTCACAGGGATGGTAACTGTCCTCGACCATGCTGTAGCTGAGCGTACTGTGCCTGTTTTTGTTGAAAGGATGTATAATCACTGTACGCAGACTGGCTTTGGAGTCGTTGATTTCTTGGATTTGTAGTAACTCAGCCTGTAAATACAATTCGACATGGTCTTCATGAGAACAGATAACGGCTAATGTTCAGGTGTCCTTCTCTCACGGTTCAACAGTTGCCTTTGACGCCCGATTTATTGCCGCAATGACTCTTATGCGTGTCTCCTTGTGGCGAAACTCTCGACTTCAAATAATCATACGAAAGATTCGGAGCAGTCGAGCTGTACGGTCTTGGTCATTGGGGTCGGTCATCGGAGGTCTCATCCAGGCAATCAAACTATATGATGCGGGACTCGGCATGTTATTCCATTGGGAAAGAAGTTCTATCAAAGTCAGTAACAAGGACTATACACGCTATGATAGAAAACTTACGTAGACATTTCCTAGGGGGCGTCCTATACGCAGCCAAGCCATCCCACTGTCTGATGGCTAATGAACTCTGGGAATGTTGACTGGGCGTTCTTTGTCACCTCCAATCGTTCCGGCGCAGGGTTTGAAGATGTCCAGGGTACCGGTAAGCACTTGAGGAGTTTGAAGCTCGTGACCGGTTCGAAAAGAACAGTATCCTCAATGTCTGATGAGGGATTTGATATGAAAGCCCCTTGACAAGTCTCCTCATCTCTCTTGCTCAGTGTTGGTTTACATATAAAAAGAGGACCCTGCGTTTGCTTTCGGAACTCTGCATTCGTGACCATCGGCACCACGCTCGAGTAGCATATGATACTGTCTGAACGCTCCGCAGTGATCGCCCGTAGCAGCGGTATTCTACCTCGAGAGGGATTATGAAATTGATGAGCGAGATAACGTGTAGCCTGATATGTCTTGCCGCTTCGTCAGAGCAGAATTCCTTGCAAACACAAATTTCCTGCATATCTTTTGTCCAGCATCAGGTCATCAGAAATTGATCAGGTCTTTGAGCGTCACCTAGCTTGTCCGAATTCAATGTCACTTCCATCAAAGTCCTGAAATCTGCTGTGGAGAACTTCAAGCTTCCTTTCCACCTTCTGCGTTGCTGAAAAGGACTGAGACGCCAGTCATCGGGTCAGCGATTTCTCGTGCTTCATGCAGCTGTCCGACCGTGATAGGGGTCAATTCGCAAAGTAAGCGTGGATTCATTTTTGGGCCTTGGAGTCCGAATGTCCGATGGTAGTTCCTTGACATAAAACGAAGTTGATACCCCTCGCGGCATAGAATGAGGACAGCGATTTTAAGACATTTCAATCATGACTTCCCACCACAGTATCGTTACTGTGCCTGATATTGCGATCCATCTGAAGGTTCCACCGTGGCAATTGCAACTGGGAATTGGCAATCTCCACGCTGCCTTGTTTTTTGTTGAATCAATATAACCATGTAGTTTCTCTTGGTTAGTGCGACTCTCTACTATCACAAACAGGTAGTAGCATAGGAATCAAATCTCATTCGATGATTCTTTTGCCTCTACCTTGAAGGACCATTGGGTGAAATACCGACATCGTCTTCTTCTGTGTAGTCTTCGTCTGTGAAAGCGCAAGTAGGCAAAGCATAACTTGAAAAAGCCAATCTTCAGGAGTATGAGGAGTGCAATTAGCATCCCTGTGCCAAATAGGGATATGAGGAGAGACCAGACAACGGGTAGAAGAAGTTGGTCAAGCTCCAAGATACGCTAATCGACTGAGGAGGACATTGGCTTGGCCGTCTTCTGTTTGGTTCGGTGCCTTCTCTACTTCCAATTCGACGTTGTAAAATCAGAAGCCGCCGGAAAATATGTTGGATAGACTAGTCTCCGGAACATGACACTCAAGGATCCTATTTCCAATCAATGTCTGATTTGGTGGCTTCTCTTCTTTTTGTATAAGGTTGATTGAAGCCGATGTTGAATGTGTTGGATAGAGAATTTTTTATGTGATGGTTTTCAAGCATTTTCTTGTCTCGTCTGATGCTTCCTCTTCTTTCAGCTCAGTTTTGCGGATTGTAGTCGAAGAGGAATATTTCAGTAGACAGCCTAATTGTCTCTTCTGGCGAATAGTCGATGTGGCGCCTATATATCGATGGATGCACTGCGTGAATTGCATGAAAGCCAATGCGGCAAGGAACAATCGCGGTCCATCTGTCCGTCTAGTCGCCTAGGCTTGATTACGTCTTCTCTTTCGTCGAGAAGAATTTGAAGTCTATGGGAAATACCGCAGTCTAATCGTTGCTCCCAATCAGGCTCTTCCCTCACTGTCGGCTCGCGGGTTTGTATAGACGCACCCGATTGTCAGAGCTGATCCCCAACCCATCGAGTCTCTGAAGTTTATGAGACTTGTGAGTCCAGAGAACTTTTAGCAGCCGGGCTTTATAATCGATCGGCGCATCGAAATTCGCTCCGTGTTCAGAGGAGTGAAACGCTGGATTAGAAGAACGAGTCCAGAGGCTTGTGATGACGCAGCTATTCACACATCCTCATCCGTGCCTTTGGGGGAGCCTTTATACGGTGAGCTTCCATAACTCAGGGCAAGCGTATGCCTTGTTCTCATCTGAACCGCCGACATGGCATCGGAAATGGGCTTCTCGACGCACGACCATCCGAATTGTTTATTGCATCTTGGTGACGACTCTCTTGATCTCTGCATTCTTGACGTCAGCCTTGGGCGATTTGTTGGATTCCCGCTTTGCTCAGCTTTTCCCGGAGTTGGACATCTATCACGAGGGCTTTATCTAGGGTTTCACAAAGTCCATGGGGCAACGGAAGCGCGGGCAGAAGTGAAGTTGAGGTGTTTTGCACGGTTGTGCTGAATGATGTCCATTTCTTGACACGCTCTAGAAACCTCTATAAGATATATCCCAAGATTTGCTATACTTCACTTCACGTTCAATGTGAGAAAGCACGCAAACAAGGACTGACGTAGCAGAACCAAAAAAGGAACCACACGCTTTGACTTGGTAGTAGAAGAACAACTGATCTTGATTGCCAAATTAGACCAACACACATTGTTTCTATGCGGACATAGGCCGTGTCTCTGGGACTCTCGAGGCGACCAGCGCGGTAGGAACAGAAACTCAAGGGATCTAAGACTTCGTTCTTCAAGCTGGTACATCATAAGCGTAAGACCGGAGAAACAAGCACACGGCGCAAGAGCCTCGGCCTCTTCGCAGCTAGCGAATACTGGTCACCTCGCTCGTCGGAGTTCATGAACTGAATAGTCACTCCGTCTTAGTCGAATATGAACACGCCAGCATCGAGTGTAAGATACTCGGGGCTAGACATCTCGTGCTTCGGGGTGACAACTAGGATGCGAATGGATCTGCCGATCTCATTTCTCCAGGCAGTCGGGTTGTCTTGAGGGATCAGCAAGCCGGTCTCAGTGGTAGCAAGTGTCTGGCTCCGACGAATTTGGGATGGCTCGGAGACGGGGACGTTGGCCATATTCGCCAGTTCCAGCAGTTCCTTCTGACCTGCTGCCCGCGCCTCCATGGCGAGGTCCCCGGCGGCTTTATCTACGAAGATGATGTTCAATCGGGTATGTTGAGAAAGATAGGGGCGTTGGTGTTGGGCCAGTAATTGACGAATCCCGTTTCGGGTCTCTCCAGGTCGTGTAGGAGAGCAGCGTATCTCCACGACATATGCAAGTGGCACACAACTGCCGCGTGTGATGGTACATAGCGACTCGGCGAGGAGAACATTCCATGGAGCTGAGCGGAGGACTTCACAACTGGGAAGCTTTGAAAATGGTAGAAGGAACGAAAGAAACCTGAGACGATATTCAATAGGGTCACTTCCTGCTGTTCATAGAGTTGAGGTTTCGAACGGAGATGGCAACTCAGGAATCTTGGAGAAACATGTCGTCTCAGGCCTCATAACTGACGCACGTTGGCCTGTTATTTTCGAACAAGTTGTCAAGCCATACACGATCTGTATGAACTCAAAACCGACGAGGTCATCGATTTCAGGGACCCCCTCGTCGTCTCTTGTTCGTCAATTTTGTCTTTCTTGGTGGCTTCCTCTCTGCGAGTTCTACTTGGACAACGCGAAGTCGATGGAAGATCTGGAGTATATATATCTCATTAACTCGGTGACGATCATTCAGTCATGTGGGCTCTTCTTGGCTCGGCTCGATTTCCCGACGGTGACTGGGATTTTGACGGCAACTTGTCGAGCTTTCTCCGGGAAACCACATGGTGTCCGATCTCCCCGTGTTCGAAGTATCTTGAAACTGTACCTGGGTTTTCAAGTAATGCGCACATATAACGCCAAATACTCTATCCGTATCTGCTGGGTTTGCGATTTATGTGCGTCTGATGTCTTGTTCGCTTCAACTTCTTCACCTTCGTTTGTGTCAACATCACATCTCGCAGCTCATGAGTGCCGCATGCAGATGAGGGCTCTGAGTGGAATCATACATGTTAGTATTCATCTCCAATCAGCATAATTTAAGGGTGTAGTCTGACCTAGTTCATCAACAGCCATTTCAAGTCCTGAAGATCTTTAACCCTAGATAGAGGGCTTTTGTCTGTCGCCTCACTTCGAATGGCTTGCAGCTCCAGATGTCGAGGATTGCATGGGGGCTATGTTGGTCGTCGCTTGAAGATATATCCTCTAAGTTGTGACATGCAAGGTGTTCCACCAAGTTGATCTCCGGCTGTGATGGGCCATCAACAGCTTTGATATCTGCTCCATTCGAGGAAGCCGGGTTGCCTATGTCGGCCGTCTGATCATCATTGTTGCTTCCTTTGTTCGCTAGGGCTCTCAATCTTGGCACCCATCTAGAAGATTCAGATGTTAATATTTGATGTATTTGATGTTCCATCGCAATCGGATTGATTGACTCTCTCGACTGACCTTTTATATCGATGTCCATCCTGTCCCGGACTCCAGTTGTTTCAGTTCCTTCTCTATCTTTCCAGAACTTCTTGCAGAAGTTATGAGGTACGACAGATTTTGTTGACGCAAACTAGAGCGCCGGTTCGTTGCACCTTTATATACTGAGCAATGTTAGTTTGATCATGACAGTCTCGTGGGAAGAAGGAAGAATCTTACCTTTTTTGAACGAAGCACGAATCTAGCCTCCTCGACGGTATTTGCGTCCTTTATATCATCGAATCAATCTACGCCGTATGTAGGCTTTCTTCATCCAACACTTCGCCTGGCTTTCCACCACATGCACTGTTGTAGCGGTACGTCGTATCCAGATTCACATAATCGAGGTCAAGAAATCAGACAACGAACGTCACCAATCTTTCAATTCAATATCCAGCACAAACATGTACTCGCCCTCCTTGTCGTTATCATTGTTACCGCTAACGGCATCCACGGTCCTAGCTTTTGAGTCCATCTCGTCGTCCACATCGGACTTCACTGCGCAGATCAATTATTAATTTTCGAGCTGCGAATGTTGTCTGCCGCAAGGTCACCATGTCCTTCCTGCAGTGAGCCTCCAAACGCGCTCACTGTTTTCTTTGTTGGAATCAAACTCCTTCCTCAGCGACCCAGTCAGCCTTGTTCATCACCATCCCGGCCACGAGCTCACCATCAGGTGGCACGACACGAAATTCGACAGAAATGACGTCGTGAACAAGTCTGTCGACGAAATAATCACAACGATGGCGGCACAGTAGGCATGGCTTTAGGTCGATACTCCCACCAAAACCCAATGATATCGACACTGGTGCTGGTCGCACGAAAGGCGTTTTGGATACCATGCTCTCGTTCTTTAGTCATGCTGATATTCCTTGACCTAGGCCAGTCGTCGATGCCTAAATATTTCTCGCGCCTCAAGTGGTATACATAACAATAATCTCGGCTGCACGTTACTCGTAGACGAAATCGAGAAGAAGACCAACTTCACACTTTCTATACCGGAAGTCCAAAAGAACACCCTAGGGCATTGGTCCTTCAACTGCTCCAGAGGAGGGTTGAGGAATATGAGACGGTCCTTGGATTGAGTCTGCATCCGAGCCCTACGGAAACAGAAAACCGGAATGAATCGGACTGGATCGATTTGAGGTAGCTGATGGAACAGACAGCACCATAAATGTAACCCCAAAACCCGTGGCGTCCCACTCTCATTGGGCCTGAGAAAATGATGTCGGCCTCTTGAACAGCCATCGTGATGATGGAATCCTCCACCGTAGGGATATCGGTCCACGATGTATCACCTTACTGCCCAAAACCCGTTGGTGACGAAGTGAGTATTGGCCAAGAAAATTGAACGAGAAGAAAATGAGCCGAAACAGCCCCAATTGGTATATTTGCCGCACATGCGGTATTCCTGAGACGGGTAAATTGAAAGCTTGAACCAGGATATAATCCAGTCTCAACCTGCCACCCAAGCCGATTCTGTATCTGACCCACCAGATTGATATAAACTGCCTGCAAATCCAGGCAATCCATGGCGATAGACGTGAGAGACAGGGTTGCTCTAAAATGGCTATCGACACAACTGCAGTTCCCTTTCAACGACATAAGAAGTAGTATCGGTCTTGGTAAGCAGAGCTTCCCGTATTCTTTCACGCATTTTGTCAGGAAGCTGCTTGAACCTTCGTTTATATTCTTCTCAAACAAAGAACCGCGGTAGCTAGACGCATGGGAGGATATGGCAGCGTTCCAAGTGATAGGAAGATGATTCTCTTTTCTTTCTCTTCGAATGCAAGGTGACGTAGAGGCTCGCTATATGTGCAAATCGGGCCCAATATGGTTCGGATCGGATTGAAGAGGTGCGGTATCCAATTGTACTCTTTGCACAGGAAGACACAGGAATTTGATCAAGCAGCATTGCATACTATTGTCTTTCGTGGACCGACCCATTTCTAGTCGCGAATTGATACTTGAGCTTCGGGATCAGGTATGCTCCGTGATGTTTGCGTTGTCTTTCGTATAGTTTTCGGTGGAAAGGCCAGAACACTGGACATCTTTCACGAGGGTTGTTCATTCTTGAGACGATCTTGCCACTCTCATTCTTGGAAATGTTATCTTTTCCATGGAAACTCCATTTTTTTTCGGTGCCGCTTTCACTTCGTCTCTCTCGTTTTCGCTTGACTCATGATCGACCGATCTAAACCACGATGCCGGAAATGTTGACAATATTGCAGGACAAGTGTTTTTGGGAGAACGACAGGAAACGCATGCATCATTGCTGGTTTGTGGGATCACTGAGACGTCTGAGGTTCACAGCTCTTTTGAGCAAACTTAGTAGCAATGGCGATCTCCATAGTTGGCGACATTCGCTAGATCCCCTTCGTTCAAGTCGACGCTTGACATCTGCGTGATGTGAATGCATGCCACCCAAGTACAAGGATGATCTTCGTTTGCAGAGACAGGCTCCGAGGCCCCGGGCTCGTCGATTGCGTCTGGTCATGAAGTAGATTGGCTATCATCAACCGGAACCTGTCTTTCAAAGGGACGAGATTCTTGCGCTTGTCATTGTTTCGGGGTTTGGCGTTGTCGAGACCCTCCACTCTACAAGGTAGAGAATTCGTTCTTCCGTGTCGTTGGATGACATGTTGAGAGTGCCGTGGAATAAAATAGGAAAGCAGTGATATTGTCACCGATTCAAGTGTTGCTGACGAGGACTATGAAAGTAAGAACCCCATGTTAGCAGTTTCCGTCAACAGTAATTTCTGAAAACCGCACGACTCACTTGTTCTGCTCGACGACCTGGTGGCTTTCGTCATTTGCTTGCATCCATTTTCCGAAATCCTTTTGCAAGTCTAAGTACGTCGCAGAAAAGAGGTATAGTTTCTCATGAAACAAAAATCCGTAATGAACCACCGGTATTCCATCATCATATAAATAATGTCGACGGGTAAAGCCTCCCAGAGATTTGCGAAAGATAGTCCTCTTCTGTCTTTGCAAGCATTCGTCGATCGTCCCGAATATTATGGGAGTCCGGATCGCTATGCAAGGCCGGACCAAACTCGGGCATGAGACTGGCTGTCCGTCCCTGTATCAATTGGACATCGTCAGCACGATCGTTCCAAATCCCACGGAGGGAGAAAGCTCACCTCTCTCTAGCACTAGAATCGGAACTCCTTTGCACATTTAGTTGTTGGCGCATTGCGTATCTGACTGGCAACAGAGGCTTTCGAAAAAGCCCGGAAATGCATCGACAGGCGGGCGAAGTAGTGTGGCCCAGTAGTCGTCTGAGGTTTGTATATATGTGCGGCGATGATTTCGACGGCAAGATACTTCATGTGTGTGTCCCAGTTCCTGACAAGGTTGAATCAGGAGGAGATACTGGGAGTCCAGGTATCAGGGCAAATCCACGTCACTTCATCCAAGTATGGAGTTCAGCTACTTAAAACACAAATGTCAGTATGAGTCTTCTCCAAACAAAGGCAGCATCTTGACTTACCAAACAACCAGCCATGCTGGTTTCTTGTCAAACTCATCACGGCCGTAAACTGTTCCATCCATTTGGCAGAAATGGCGAGATAGCGACTTTACTCCGGTTTTCACGGACTTCACACGAACCCCCTTTTCCGTAAGAGATTCTTTCAAGAAGAGAAGTCTTTGTAGCGTAACATCAGACATTCATCTGCTGCATTGAATTCTGTGGTGATGTCTGTCGCGGCGACTGAAGAGAGTCTTCATTCCGGTTGACATAAAAGTGGGCGTTGAAACATTGATACTGTAGGTCCTTGCCCTCGGAGCTGATCACATATCGCAGAACTGGATGTCAATCGGGTCGATGTCTTGGTGCTGGACACGGAATCGGTCTTGGAGCTGATTGCGGTAGTAACGACCGTTGGGAGATGATCATGGAAATGATCAAGAATTAAAGGCACTGGGACGTATATAAAACGACCCGAATAGACTGGAACCTTGGAACGGTCTTAAGTGCCGGTTGAGATGCTAGCGAGTGCGATCTCTTGACTATGCATGATTGATTCCTCAGCCGCAATATAAATTCATCGACAATCCGGATGTACATAGAAGAGAAAAGCAAGAGAGGGGAAAATGAAGATAAAAGTCGGTTCAGCAACATCCGGACATGTAGGAATTGTAGTGATAGTTCAGTCGGGTATCCTCCGGACTGTGGTATCGGTCTTTGCTGGCTTCATGGATTCATATATAGATATATATACTCCAGATATATATTCTTCTGGGTTGATGATGAGAAGGAAGAGGAAAAGAAGAATGTCAAGATGGGTTGAAGGGCAGGTATTTAAGGGAACTTTGGCTGTCCGGCTGGCCCATCCATCCAGACATCGTTAGCAACTTCCCATCCTGTACTTTGATGCTGAGCGCGTCTTTGATAGCATCTTTTTGCAAGTTGAACAAAAACTTTTAGGAAAGGAGGTCACATCTCTTTTCATTTCACAAGGTCATTGATACAATGAACTTTTAGTCTGTAAGACAAAGGAAAGAAAGGGAAAGAAAACCACCGGTACGAGGTTGAGATTAGACTTATCACATCAAAAAGGGGCGACTGTAAACTTGACAGTCTTGTCATTTTCTTTCTTTCTTTCTAAAAGGTGACTTCTTTAACTTGATTTATGTATTTCTTTTACATCTTATTAACAAGCAAGCATTCTTATCTCAATAATGATGATCATATTCTTTGTGATTGAAGGTAGACATTCACATAACACGCATTATCATAACAAGGAACCAAACTTGTTTTACCAAACCTACCAGTACTCCGTATATACCAACTTCATTGTAAAATCATGACTAATTTACAATCGAGTCAACTCCGGCGCTCCAGGAGCAGGTGGAGCCGAATGCCGTGTCTGAACAAACACCTTCTGAATACCTTGCTGCCGCTTATCGAACAAAGCATACACTTTCTCCATGTCAGCCACGTCGAAGCGATGGGTGACCATGTGCAAGGGCTTGATCTTGTCGGCCTGAATGAGTTCGAGGAGATGATCCCAGTATTTGTGAATTGGTGCTTGACCATTACCGATCAAGCGGACGCCGGTCTGCATGAGGGAGCCGATATTGAAATGGTTGCACTGTCAAGTATCAGCGCCGCACTTTGAACAAGAGTAGGGAGAAATTAGGGAACCGACATATCCAGCATAAACACCTGTAATTCCACACCGACCAAAAGCGCGGACAGACGTAATCATCTCATTAAGCAGCTCAGAGGTATCCGTCTCCAAACCCAACAAATTCTCAAAATAATGCTGCCACCCCTGCGCATACTCTCCGGCGGCACACTCAATAGCCACATCCGGTCCACGATTATCACACATCTTCTTCAACAGACTGGTCACACTCTCCCCTTTTGGGAGGTCTGTAAAATTAATCGTCTCAAGTTTTGGTAGACGCTTCTTGACGAACTCGAGTCTCCATGATCCGGACCCACCATCGATCAGAATCACCCGCTTTGCGCCGTTGACAAAACTGAATTCGGCGGCCATTTGCCCGACGGGACCGGCACCCCAGATGGCGACTGTGTCGCCTTCTGCGACGCCGGTATCGACGACGGCGTTCCAGGATGTGCCGAGGACGTCGGAGAGATAGAGACCTTTTTCGTCGGGGACGTTGTCGGGCAATTTGAGCAGGTTTACGTCTCCAAAGGGGACGCGCACCCATTCAGACTGGCCGCCGGCGAAACCGCCAGTGAAATGAGAGTAGCCAAACATTCCTATCCATATTCATTAACATCCTTCCCTTTCTATAGAATAGACGAAGGGGGTTTGGTTACCGGCAGTCCGTCGCCCGTACAACTTAGTCGCCAATGCACTCGAGTTCGTCTTTTCGCAGACCGACGAAAGCTTCTTCTGACAATAGTAGCATTCGCCACATGCAATCTGAAACGAAGCCACAACCCTGTCGCCGGGTTTGTACTTTGTGGCTTTGGAGCCGGTTGACTCGACAATACCACAAAACTCGTGGCCGAGGATGTCGCCTTTTTGCATTTCGGGGATTACTCCTGCGATATGTTAGTCAACGCTTCTTATCATCAGGGCGGGTGACTACCATGATAAAGATGCAAATCACTGCCGCAGATCGTACTACCAGTAACCTTGATGATAACATCCGTATCGTCGATGATCTTCGGTTTCGGGGTGTCGACAACCTTGACAGAGTACTTGCCCTGCCAGGTCAGCGCCTTCATCATCTGGCTATGGTCGCCGTAGTCGTCGGCAGCATAGTTGCTGATGTTGTCAGTGATGGGCTGCTGCTCGCGAGGCAGGACCTTTTCGGCCAGGTTGGCGGCTTGAGCGAAGGCCATTTTGTAGGTGTGCAGTATTGGATGTGTAGGAAGGATGCAAGGAGGAGGTTGGGTGTGTCTTCCATCGTGTCGGGGCTGCTTTCTTTTATGAAGACAGCAAGACTGACATCACCGTGTCGTCTTGACATGCCTGTTTCGGCGGGAGCTCTCTCGACCAATCACAGCCCGCGCAGGCCCGGACTTCCCAGTTTCTTTGTTTTCTATGTGCTTACGTCAGCTGCTGGTTATTGGGTGTTTTTGTATAGAGGCGTTCTAGGTCTGCCACTTACCTGTAGAGCGTATAGTTGCATATGCCAATCATGAACCTGATATACGTCGAACGCTAGTAGGAGATGCCGTGACTGCAAGAAACCAACCCCTAAAATGTCAGCTGTCGCTAGATGAATTCGCCCATCGAATAAGGGAAAACGTAGTAACGAAAAAATCCATTGCCGATTCTCTAATATACAGATATTGATGACACGAGTCCAGCCTACCGCTGAACCCTCTATTTCCGACCAGCCATAGCCGACTTCTGGCGGAGGTAATTGCGGACAATATTCTCCACGCTGCCCATATCATGCTTAGGTTGACTGCACCAAACGTTAGCAAAAGAAATATAATAATCCAAGGAGAAGGGGGCAAAGGGGGGGACATACCGCATGTAATAAAGCCTTGCTCTCCTCTTCCTCTTCTCCGTCCTCTGCACAATCTCAACACCCTCCACATTCGGACTATACGCCTTAATCCACATCTCCACTCCCACTCTGGTCAACTGGTTCCTCAACAGAAACGACGTATCTACGCCACGGAGTCGGATTGCCAGGCAAACACCGGAGAACGGATCGCCGCTCTTGAATGTCACGCGCACAATGTCGCCTGGTTTCACGCTGCGGGCGCTGCGGCGGTAGTCAAAAAGCGCTTTGCGTTCGCCTGTAGGGTCGAGGATGGTCATTTGTCGGCCTGAGACGGCGGCGACGGGGTCTTTGCATATGTTCATTTCGGAGGGGGGTGATGGGTGGATTCGCCATTTTTTCTTGTCTATTCTCGATTGTCAGCTGCCATCCAAACTAGTATGTCACAATTGAATCTCAAGATAATCGAATCTCAGATCTCCTAAGGCAACGTACCGGGCTGTGGACGAATGTGTAACGGAAGCTGTGAATAATATTGCGGTGGTAGATTTTCTGGCAGAGGAACGGGTTTCGGGTTCGGGGTATATTTGGTCGTGATTGATCGCATTGCTGTTCGCGATTGTGTCAGGAGGCCATTACTCGGCCTGGCCAGTGCCAGTGGCCGTAGGCTTTGCAGAAACGAAGCCATTGTCGTGTTGTGTTGTGCAAGACGAGAAGTTGTGTTCTTGGAGACAGCGGAGAAATCAGCGCGAGACGACGGAGGTCGGGTGGTCCGAGCGTCTGCAGAATTTCCGCTGCTCCATTGGATTATCTACGGCCGACATTACTCTAACAATTACAACATTAATCAATTCCAGCGCTCTCCTTCTTTAAGCGATATCATATTCCTTCATATTTCATTACGAGTCTCGATTGACAAGGAGAGATCCAACTCGCCCAAAATGGCGCAGAACGCCATTGGAAAAAGGCTCTTTCGCTCTGGCAGCGGACTCCAACAGACAATAAGCCAGCGAAGATGCCAATCCACCAAAGGTACCCCCTTCACTATCCCAACTAATACAACAAAAGACTGACAAGACGTCAAAGCCGTCCCATCCTTCACCCCCAGCTCCTCGCCCGCCCTCGACCAAAAACTCGCACGCATCCGCACCGAGCTCTTCGTACCCATGTACTTTGCCGAACACCAAAAGCGCCTCATCTTCCGCGACCGCTACCGCGAACGCCTGAATCAAGAACAAGTGAAAATCACAATTGGCAACGAAGAATTCTTCCTCAAACCTTCCAACCGACAATCCTTACCCAACAAACGCGAAGTCATCAGCGCCGTAGAAGACATGCAAACCACACAGGACTGGAAAAACTTCGTGCCGCTATTGATTGGCTCGCTACACGCAAAATACAAATTCAAGCCAGACCATGCCGAGAAATGGGTGCGATTGGCGGGTAAATCCGATACACTACCTTTTATCCTGGAGGCGGCGAAACAAGTCGGCAAGACGGGATTCTCGTTTGCGGATCGCGCGGTCGCGGCTAGGTTTGCTTTTGAGTTGCATAAGAAGGCTAAAAGAGCGGGCTTTGAGGGGGATGCGTTGTCTGCTTCGTTGAGATATGCGGAGCAAGCAGCCCAGTTAATGGAGAGGCCAGAACATACCAATAACGATATCGCGAAGGATGCGAAGAGGCAGCCGTTCTTTCTCGGGTTGTTGACTGAGTTGAGTGCTGCGCGTGCTATTGAGCAGGCTGAAAGTGAGGATGTGGACGGCAAGGTGCTTTCGTATACGCAAAAGTTGTTGGGGACGTGGGATCTTGCGCAGCTAGATCGATCGACGGAATCGTGGTATGAGACGGATCAGGTGTTGCAGGAGGTTGCGCTTATATATTCTGGACTCAAGATGGCGCTGCAAGTCAAGAGTGTGGCGAAGGATGAGGATTTGGTCAAGTCTGTTGAGCAACGACTAAGACAGTTGAGGACTGTTGCTGAGCGTGCCGTGGAGACTGCCCCTGAGAGCAGGAAGGGAGTGCCCACGCTGGGGTTGAGGGAGGTTCAGTCCATTCTTTAGTGGATGATCTTGATTATTTCGATAGTGTATTATCATAGCTTCGTGTACTTTTATATTCATCTTCTAGAATACCTAAATATTTCTTACCAGCCTGAATCAAACTGTCGGATATGTCAAATACGTATTGGAAAACTTGTTTAGAGCTGCATAAATATGCGAGTATCATTTTGTTCATATCGTAGGCTAAATAATTCATACAATTTCCGAAATGTCTTGATACCAATTCAAAATCTTCTATCGTCTGACCATGCTCAAGGTCAGCCTACTTGAGCAACTGCAGCGTATTGTCATCGCGGAAACGTGCACGCACAGGAATCGTGACAGTCTTCGTAACAACCGCCGGTCCAGTAACCGTAAGCTGCAACAGTTAGCCTTAGCCATAGCTTGAAAGGATATGACATACCTGTCCCTCAACGGCTCGCTCAATGCCAGTGTCCTCAGTGTGACCACTGAGCACAATCTCAACACTACTTAAAGGGGCACCAAAATGGGCGGGTCCTGAGTGTCGTCTGTAATCAAACAAATGCGTCTGAGTAATACCACCAGCAACACCAGGTGCAGTCAGAGAATACACTATGCGAGCGCCGGTAAAGATTCGAAGATCAGTCAACAACTCTGAGCTCAAAAGATCCTCCGGGGAGCCATCAACGGGGTACGAAATAGCAAGCAAGCGAAGCTTTGATAAGGACAACTCAGCAGTCGGGCCAATGTTGGCCAATCGACTGAGGGCATTCTGAGACGGCATTCGGCCGGCATCAAGTGTGCGTGCTTGCTTCGAGCGACTTATAGAAGAAATGATGCCGGTGTGGGGCTTCATGAACTTCTTGTGGTAGTCAGAGACAGTGCGTGCCGAAGATACAATCACGGTTGGCGATATTCCCAAAGTTGCAAGTGCAAAGTCGACTCCTTCACCAGCGACGGAGTTCAATGCAATAGACGAGTTGGAGTAAAGGGCGGCCAAGATCCAACTCAATGCATATGGGCGGATAAGTGAGTCAATTGTGAGGACCACATCTTTGGAGTCTAATCGTTGGTTTCTGGGCAATGAGCTGAGAAGTGCGCCAATTGCAGAGACGAGATTCTATCCGGTAAGCAAATGATCGAGAACATCATGACATTCATATACTAACCTGAGGCTTGTATTCAATAAATTCCTCGGTGGTGGGCCAGAAAGCAGTTATAGAAGGAGTTGCAGACTTGGGGTCATAAGCAGGGACCTCTGTATCGTCTAGTTTCTTCTTCTCTTCGACAAGCTCATGCCAAACGGCAACCTTGACGCTGCCCGCAAGTTTTGCTGGAATCTCATTCCAATCCATGTGTCGGCTTCCTTCTTTTGCAACCCAAATGACATCTTTCAGCTGCTTGTTGCCAGAGGTAACAACTGTAAGATCGACGGCGCCGGCTTCTGCAATGAGCAATTCAGCCTGAGCCTTTTTGAGATAGCTTCCCAACTTCTTGGGATCTAGGTTATGTGGAATCAAGACCGTCTGGAAGCCGTAGAATGCGCTAGCTACAAGTTGTAAGCAAGATGGTTCTGTGTTGCTGTCTCAAAGATGAGCCTACCAAACAGAGAAGCCAACAGTTCGACAGAATCAGACAAGCTGATAGCGACAACTTTGGCCTGGGATTCCTGGACATATCTACCAATGACATTGATTTCTGCTGTAATCTCGTCTAGGCTGCGCTCAACGGCGCTCTTTCCTAGAACACTGAATATCTTGCCGCGCTGTCCAGCAGTGGTTCCAGATTCACCAGTTGAGCCACGAATGGCCGTCTTCCAGATATCACGCAAATCGCCATTGCGTCCGCCTGTCCACTTTGGAGCTTCGGGGTCCTTGACGTTAAGACCAGTCTTCAAGGGAAAGCCATGGGGTACCTCTAGGTTTCGGAATGCCGCGGATTGGCCTGGCTGTCGCACAGGAGCTTCTGTAGCTTGTCTAGCAAGGAGGTAAGGATGCACATCGGGATCTTTTGACGATAGCAGCGAATATGTGATGAATAAAACAATGACAGTGGTGATGACGGTCGAGTAGATATCCCAGTCGGCGAATATGCCGGCCAGAAAGGTATCTAGCTTGGCCAATCCGGTGGCCTCTGCCGCCATTTTGAGGAGCGAACGGTCCTTCAGAGCAGGGAGGATGCAGGTCAGGTTATCGGCTGAGGTGTCATTCAACTCGGCGCAGAGTTCCTGGATCATTGGCCGGTGGTAGTCGACATTGGATTGGTAATTGCGAGAATGTAGTAACTTAGTGGGAAGAAAGAAAGAGCAAACTGGCGTGGGGTCGAGACAGTCCATTATGTAGGAGGGACTGTATCACGGACAGCGGCGGCACCTAGCCCGACCGGGGCTAGCTCTTGCCGCCCGTCACTGTGACAGCCCGTTGACTCCAACCCAAACATCAAAGAAACATCTTCCCTTCCTCACCAACCCGACTCGACAATGCGACAATAATGAGCGCGTTCCTCTCCGACTAACAGCATGACTCTTTGAACCGGTAAGTATCTCGGTAAGTATTTCACTTTACTCTTTCTAGGTAAGTCGCGCTCGATCCTCTACGAGTCAGATACTCAAAGCTAAACGTGCTCACTACTCAACAGCAACACCCCGTTGTTCACCTATTTCTCGGCTTCGCTTTACATGCTTGAATCAATGGCTTCAGTTGCGACGCCCTCCACACCCAGAGCAGCTGTCTCTCCTGCCGTCGACAGCCAGTCGCCAGGAAAATGGCGACACCCTCGACTCCAAGAGATTGTCAAGCGACAGAATGCGACCACATTTGACAGTCGCAATGTCAAAACCATAGCACTCAACGTCGGCGCTATGTTGGCAACTCTCATCGCTGAGAAGCCACTGAACTCAATGTGAGAATTGTGTCCACCGACACAGAACATAATCAGTTCTAACTCACTACACAGGCTCGCTGCGGTCGCCGGTATCACAGCAAAAGCAGATATCCTTCTGGTCGTATTTCGCTTGCTTTTCATCGTCAACATTCTCACTGCTTTATACCCGCTGTTTCGCCCAAAAGACGATCTTTCTGACATACCATTGACACCCACCCAACGCTCTCTGCTTGGTCTCAACCCCAACTCCGGTCCTCCAGTGACCCCGGGCACGCAGTATGCCACCCCACCAAGATACAGAGTCGTCTCCGGGTCGCGAGCTGGTAGCCCTGCCAGTCGTGGCTCCTCACCTCTGGCAAGTGGCAGTCCCGTCAGTCGCCAGCCCTCGTACTCCCCCACCACGACCAGCCCACTCTTTCAGAAAGCGATGGCGCCTGGAAGTCGCGATAGCGGCCGTCGACAAAGCTTTGGTGCTTCTACATTGAACGGTTCATTGCGAGAGTCGTCCCTTACGGCTCTCCCTTCCACACCAACGCCTCCAGCTGGCAAGGGAAATAAATTTGGACTGAGCAACAAGTGGCTATACGAGAAGAGCCGCAGACACTCAGCTGGAAATAGCCTGATTTAAGCCTCTAGTCGATAATCGCATCTTCGTGGATATATGGAGTCTGGCGCTGGTTGAAGCGATTTATTTCTGGCGTTCTTCTGTTTGTACCATAACAAGTTGAAATGGCTTTGACTACTAATTTGCACAATTTAGTTATAGCCAATAGATGATACTTACTTAATCCCCCTCTCTCTTTTTGTAGACGATAAGACTATTGTAGCGCAAACTTAATGTGGGGATAAGACGTTGGAGCTTTGGTCCTTCGAGACTGGCCCAGATACAGAGTCCAAAGCCCACGGCCTCCCGCATCTGTTCATTCCATTCAACCCACATCAGAGTGCTGAAAGATCAGCTCAGCTCCTGCAGAACTAACAGAAACTTGCCCAGACAATTTAACGGACTATCTACGTGTGGATGACGGCAACGCAACAATAGTCGCCTCGCTGCGGAGATGGGAGCCTCGGAGTCGAAACTTGTCTTCAAGCAGGGCATCTTCCGCTTGTATGAGGACCAAAACATACCCGCGGACGACCCTTTTTGGATTAAGGTAGGAACATTACTGCTACTCGGAAAGACTGTGCTGATATATGTTTGATGTTTAGTTTTGGGAGCTACCTGAGTCCACCGAAGACGTCTTTAGTCTCTTCACTCCGACAGACATACGCCGTGTCCGCGACTCGTCCTTGCCCAACCTCGAAACGCTCCTCCTCGCTATATGCTCACGCTTGATCGTCCTGAAGAATCACCCTTCATTCCCTGATCCGGAATTTGCTCCAGATACTCATGCCCTTAACTGCATCCGCATCCTGACGAGAGTCCTCCCGTTCATTTACGAAGCAGATCATCTAGAGGCATGGGAGGAACAATTCTTCTGGGCGCCTCGCAAGAAAAAGACTCGCCAGGCCCAAGTCGCCACCGAGGTACTATTCGACGAAGGCCAAGCAGAAACCAACGATACACAAACTCAGCCCCGGGTCGACGACCGCGAAGATGCCAAACCTTTGGCAGAGGAGCTGGTCGATACGCTTACGGATCTTCTATTCTACAAGGGCTTCACTATCCCCAAACTTTCGGCCTCAGAAGGGAAAGTGTCGTATGCGATATGGCAGAGTGGAGTTGGATGCAATACTGCAATGGTCTCGACCAAGGAACATGAGAATAATCGCATGGAGATATTGAGGCTTTTGCTTACGTTGACCGGCAAATCTATGTACATGTCTCCAAGTCAGTGTTCTCTATCACATACTATTGCATGCGAGAATCGCGGCTGACGCAAAATAGCCCTCCTTCCGGTCAAAGGTGTCAAGGCCATTACATATCTTGCGACGTGCTCTGATAAGCAGATCGTCCTGACGCTCCTCTGTTCGTTATTGAATACAGTAAGTTCTGCCAATCAGATCCTGTGACGGCGTTGCTTATTGGAGTCTAGACTATGAAATATAACCCGGCTATTTGGAGAGTGCCTTATGACCATGTCGTCTGGAAAGATCCAAAGCAGATTCTGGTCATTTATTGTCTACAGCTGCTCTTGGTTATTCTTCTATATCCTATCCCAGAGGATGGACGGGGTGCGCCTCCTAAGAACTACTATCGTCATTATTTTGGACGACTACATCGGCCCCAGGACTTCCAATTCCTCGTGGAAGGCATGACCAGAATCCTTAACCAGCCAGTAGGTTATACTCGCCCATCCGAGAGTTATCTTCTCACATATTCTAGATGCAAGTTACAAGTTCATACCTCCCCGGCAGTCAAAAATCCGTCAAATGGGCCCCTGAAATGCTTATGCTATTCTGGGAAGCGTTGCAATGCAACAAGCGATTCAGAGCATTCATCATTGAATCGAACAGGTCTCACGACTTTGTTATACTGTGTCTTTTCTATGCGACTGAGTATCGAAATGACCCTTCAAAACAGGGTATGGTAAAGATGTGCATATTCATTCTTCAGACACTCAGTGTCGAAGAGAGCTTCGGGAAACGTTTGAATATGAAGTTTGAAGCTCAAGACACTTTACCGACGAGTATCCGTATTGCTGGATTCCGCGGTACTTACGCTGATTATCTTATTATCGTAAGTATCCGAACACCTATTTGCTGATCTCACTAACAACCATAGTCGATACATACTTTGATGACTAGCAGTAAAGGAAAGCTCGACGCAGTCTATCCTGCACTCATGGCTGTTCTTAAAAATATCGGAGCGTACGTGGAACGATTGTCATCAACCGCTTGCTCGAAAATTCTACAGCTTTTTGCATCCATGTCATCGCCAAGTTTTTTGCTTGCAAACGAGTCGAATAACTATCTCCTTTCAGCTTTGCTCGAGTTTATCAATGTAGTTTTGGAGCATCAATTTACGAGTATGTCAGTTCTATCCGTGTGACTACGAGCAAAAAGGCTAACGTCCCAGGAAATCCGTTCTTGGTCTATGGTATACTAAAAACGAGAAAGAAATTCGAGGCCCTGCGTACCTTTACGCTAGAAAGTGGACAACAAGAAATTGAAAGGCAGAACCAACTCAAGAAAGCAGCCTCTTCTAATGATGGACTCACTGGTTCAGCGTCTCAGTCCATGGAGGACCTACGAAGATCCAGCGGTGCACGTTCCCCGTTGACTCACATTCCAGAAGAAAACAGTCCGTTCGCTATTGGGGGCGACGACTCTGACGACGATGGCGAAATACCAACAACTCCGTCGCAATCTTCTCCTTCTCTACGGACCTCGCGCGCTCCTTCGATCTCGTCTTCTCTTGATGATAGCGTACCATTACAGGTCCGAGGAATGTCTGAAAAGGCTAGAGGCAAGATGCCAGCCGGACAAAAGGGCTTTTCTCGACAGAACAGTTTGACCAGTCTGAGCAGTTATTCAGCTGCAATTCATTCCACGCCAGCTATGTTCACTCCAACTGCTGCATGGGTATGTTTCATATTCTCTTCACCATCTATACGACCGCTAATTGGTTGCAGATTGAATCATGGGTGGTAGAACTACCACTACATACAGTTCTAACAATCATCTCGTCGATACTCCCTCACATACCCGACGCCGCCTTACAATCATCCTCAAATCCCGAAGCAAGAACCCTAATCAACAACCTCCCCACCTTCGCTGAAGAGCCCAACATCCGCGCTCTCCTAGCGGATCCATCACCCATCAAAGTCCACTCCTTCGAATGGTCCGCACTCGCCCTAGGCTGGTACGAATCCTTACTATGGGGCTTCATCTTTTCGAGCGAAATGCTCGTCGGATCTGCAAGTAATTCCACACCCGGCTCAGTAGGCGTCTGGAACGGAACCGGCATCAAGCTCTTCAAGGTCCAGGAAACGGCTGCCCAGGGCCCGTCACTGCTCGCTCCCAAGGGTGCCGTTGACGCTGTGGGCAGCAACCTCGTTAATAGGATAGGTAATTTGAGACTGCCGGGACGGAATAGCAATACGCAGGATAATCCGAATAGTGTCCATTCGCCGACGACGAGAGAGGTTTGATCTGTCGGTTGGGCGGATGAATAATTTATACAGCTTTAGCCTCGTTGGCGTTATATGATTAGATATATTGCAGCACAGTAACATTCTATGAATAGCGCTCTTTCAACATATAAGTTAGGTACATTTGATTGTTTCACTCTTCATTCGTTGACTAGGCAGTATATGATTCCGAGCATTAGTCTTCAACCGTTCATATATGAATCCAATAGACATTTCAAAACGATAAAAGTCAGACAATCTACCAGTTGACGTGCCGAGAGCCAGAACAATGAAATATCAATTGAAGATACATGGACACGTCCATAATATGTACACCGAGAGGCAGCACGTGACCTCGAATCAGCCGCCCAATCACACGCCGGCCCAGCCTTGAAAGAAGGCACAACCTCAACCACCACCTGGAAAACAATCAAGGGACAATTCATCAACCCATCTACAGATATATCAATCATGCACTAGTAATGCCTCCTTCCCCTTCTGAGCATCATGGCTACACCACAGCTGGAAGACCTCTTAGCTGAGGTCCTGCCCTCAGGCCTCCAGCTCAACGTCCGTCACGTCTCCACAACGCCAACACGCTGCGAGGCAATCTTCTCCGCGCCTCCTGGCGAGGAGCCTGAAGTTACCTACAGTGAATCCCATTTTTTCATTGTCACAACTAATAAAAATAAGAGTGACGATGTGGTGGATGATGAAGTAGCGATTCTGGGTGTGGAGGTTTATGTGTACACGACTGATCATCTTACGACGCTGTTTGTGTCCAAGGCTGATTCGACGGGGTACGTGCATTTGACTACTCCAACTGCTGCTGCTGCACCGAAGGTTTCGGTGTTGAGATTGTTGACGACCACTTTAATACGGTTTTTGGCGCGTTCATATCAGCGGCCCGGGGTGAGGTTGGTTCTGTCCCTGTTTGCGCGAGCGCAGAATCAGTATTTGTTTCCGGGGAGTGTGGATAATAGGCGGAAACATGTTTTGGATGATCGGGGGTTGATTAAGTGGTGGTGTCGGGCTGCTGATCCGTTGCTTCGTGAACATGCTGCTGAGTCTCGACAGCAACAACAGACCAGCGGAGAAGATGGGAATGTGGAGAGTGCGAAAAGCTCGGCAACGGCATATCTACTCGTGCCCGGATGCGATCAATACGAGACTCGCGCGTTCTTTCCGCCCACGGCACGATCGGATGATAATCAGCATCATCCCCGATGGCGCGTGTCATATCCTCTCAATCAGATATGTAGTCATCCCGACGCGCCACCGAGATGTCTTATTCCAAGGTTTCCGGATGATCCCAAAGCACGGTTTTTGGATGACTTGGATGATGAGTTACCTGCCACTTCAACAAGCGGTGATGGTGGCTCTTCTGAGACAGACAACAAAAAACCCGGTCATTGGCGGAGTGTGAGGTCTTTGGAGATGTTTTGGGAGATGATGTCTTTTCGGCAGGAGTGTTCTGCGGGGCGGCTCGTTGGGTTTTTGTGGTTGGTTGTTAATCCGCCTGGATTGCTAAGTTCGGATGGATTGGGGAGTCGAGGTGCTGCAGCGGCTGTTGATACGGAGAAGGTACAGCTTGTGAAGGACGAGAGTTCACCTGCCACGACTTCTGCAGAAGCGAAATTCGACGACAGATCATTATTCGCTCTACAAGATGAGAAACCGCAACAATCTACAGATTCATCGGACGCCGGGCGCAGTGCGTTCTACTGGCCTGAGATAGGCAGAGGAGAAATCATACTGAGCGAGGAAGACTACAAACTTGCAAACGACGTCCTACTTGACCAAGACTTTGAGACTGAAGAGCTCGCCATGAAGGGCACCATGGCTTGGATTCGCAAAGTGGCATCAGTCGCGGATGTTCTCTGGTGGGGGGTCAAGGTTACTGGCCGGAAGCAAGTTGTTGAAACAACGCAGCCAGCAGTTCCGACGCAGACGATTGGTTCAGGGCTTATTGTTCGGAAACGGAAGAAGGATGTTGAGCCTACGCGGCCGACAGCAGGTGAGCCTGCACATACAAATGGTGAAGACAACCCGGTAGGAACTCCCAAGGACTCTAAAGAAGGAGGGGTCAATGTTTTGAATGCTAGTTTTGTCCGAAAGAAGAAAAAGACATAGCGTGGTCTCGATAGAAATTGAATAAACAGCTTGAAGTCAAAGCAGCAAAAGAGTTCGTTCCGAGACACCCCAGGGTCTAAGCAATCTAACAAGTCCACGTCTGACGAACAATGCCTTGCATTAATTAGCCAGCTGGATATCAGCCAAGCATCGTAAACACTAGCCAAGGTCGATCGCAGTCTTAGCTTACTCTTAAGTCACAGCTGAAACGGAAGCACAGGAACAACAAACCGAAGCATCCGAAATGAAAATGTTCCTCCGGTACGGCAGGCTCCACCTCCAAATTCGACCACAAAATAACATAACATCTGTGCCTGGATTCAAACTCTCTTTCTCCTTTTCTTCTCTCTGTTGATCTCTGTTGAAATTAAGCGAATGCTGCACACGACTATACTGTACAAATGCTCAATTTGTTGTTGTTGTTGTTGTTGTCCCGCCGCTCATGATAGCAATTCCGCTGAGCTCCTCCGTTGTCCTGCAACGCGGCGCGGCCGGAAGTTCAACTATCGACACACGATGGCTGATTGAGAGTGTTGGCTGGGTGGCCATTGCGTGGTATTTGCTGGTGGTGTTTGTGTGCGCTTTGGGGTATTTGCAAATGTGAGTCTGACTGCAGTTGCTGAATAATCCACCTCTCTCTAAGTTTACGGGCACGACTAATGGGTGAGGTAGATGGCGGCTCTATTCCAATGCGCCCTCCAGATCAAAGTCTGCCAGTTCCTCTGATGCACCACACGTCACCATCATCCGCCCCGTAAAAGGCATCGAGCCATACCTGTACGAATGCCTCGCGTCGACCCTACGACAAGACTACCCGCACGACAAACTGACGACATGCATCTGCGTGTCTACAAGAGCCGACCCGGCCTTCCCCATCCTCGAAAAATTAGTCGAGGATTTCTCGGACGCATGCGATGTGCGCATATACGTGGAGGAAGAAGACCCTCTTCTCCAGGAAGGAAGCACATATCCGATGGGTCCGAACCCGAAGATTCGCAACATGAGTCGTGCGTATAGAGAGGCTAAGGGGGACGTTATCTGGATTATCGATTGTAATGTCTGGGTTGGAACGGGGGTGTGCGGTCGAATGGTTGATAAAATGTGTGGTTACGGTGGGAAACGGTACAAATTCGTGCATCATCTCCCGATTGCAGTCAACGTCGACCCGGAGGATGCATTATCGAAACCTCTACTCGCGAATGGGAATGGCGTGCATAAAATAGCTGCAGACAGAACCGACTCCGTGCTCAAAGAAGGAGGTGGCCGACTCGAAGAGCTGTTCCTGTCCTCGTCGCATGCGAAAATGTATACGGCCATCAACACCGTGTCAATCGCCCCCTGTATCGTGGGGAAATCGAATATGTTTCGCAAATCCCATCTTAATGATCTCACCGAAAGTCCGGACACCGCACCCGTCCAAGGCCCAGCTCGCAACCCGGGCATTGACTGGGTCTCTGACCAGCTATGTGAAGACCACATCATCGGCGACTGGTTATGGAGGAACAAAGTGCGTGAAGAGAAAGAATCGAGAAAGGGGCTCGGGAAACATGGCATGGTCTTTGGAGACTTCGCCTTTCAGCCTGTTGCAAACATGAGTGTCAAGGCTTATATTGCGCGACGAGTCCGCTGGTTGCGTGTACGCAAGTATACCGTCCTGGCAGCGACGCTCGTCGAACCGGGCACTGAATCAATCGTCTGCTCACTATACGGTGCATTTGGCATGAGCACAGTAGTCGCCAAATACCTCGAAACCCGCGGCTACACTGATCTTAGTGCCTATCTCCAACAATGGCCTACCTTTTTCCTGCTCTGGGCCACGAGCATATTTATCTGGTGCATAATCGATTGGACATTATACCTCAAACTCCACTCCGGCATCACCGTCGAAATCGACCCAAACACACCCCCGTTCGCGCGACCATTAAAGACATCATCCAAGAACAAAACCTCCCGACGCCCCTTTCTGCAGTGGCTCGCGGCATGGACGATTCGCGAATCCCTCGCCTTTCCGATATGGTTCTGGGCTGTCTACGGCGGGTCGACGGTGACATGGCGCAATCGATCTTTCCAAGTCTCGCTGTGGGACACGAAAGCGCGTGAAGTCAATCGCGCTGTGCACCAACCTGTTGGTATTCTGCGGAATGTCAAGGATTCGTCGTACTCGAATGGAAGCAGTACGACCGTTGGACGGAGTTCTTCTTCGTCATCGTCATCGTCGAGTTCCTCCATAGCAGAGAGGAATAAGATTCGAAAAGATTGAATTTCTTTCGTTGTTTGGTTCACTTTTCGGGGTATATTTCTTGACTAATGAGTATTGATAATGGCTCATGGGAAGAAAGAGAAGATAGAGATTGACGTTTTCTGTACATATATTGATTATTTTCCAAAAGATTTGGCATGATTCAACGTTACATAGCATTCATTGAAGAGGATATTACATTTGCATTCATTCCCTTTTTGTATACTCCTTAGTCTATCTGCCGGGTATCTTTCAGCTTCCTTTCTTGTGAATTGGTCTATTGAGCATCCTCCATCTTCGTATTCTCATGTTTATGAACCGGCTCCTCAAACCCAGCACCCTTATCACAACTCAACAACCACTCTACCACCGCCCCGGCCTTCGTCGGCGGCGGCGCCGGCTTCCCTTCATCCGCATTCAACTCAATCTCAATCTCTTTGTCTTTCCCATTATCGTTATTATTGCTATCATCTTCCTCGACAACTTCCCAGTCCGCCCTCTCGGCAAGGAAAAGCGCATCATGGCCCGCGTCGTTTTTCAGGCTTATGTCCGCACCAGCGTCGACGAGCGCTTTGATGCAGTCTAGGTGCGTGTTGAGTGCGGCCCAGTGCAGGGGCGTGTTGCCTGTGTAATTGCGGTAGTTGATGAATGATGCACGTTCTTCTGCGCTCAAGCCGGCGTTGGGGGCTGTAAGGGTTTGTAGGAGGTAGTTTAATAGTTCTATCCATTCAATTCGTCAGCTTCTCTAGCTTCCCTGAAGAGAGGTAGGGGGGACGACAAACCAATATTCCCATTCGCAGCAGGCCAATGCAACAGACACGCTCCAGTACCGCCTTCGCTCTCATCCTCAGTATCGAGCGCGGATCTGATGATTGTTGACGCAGAGACGTTGTGTTCCGCGGCAGATTTTGAGATTTCGTCTTTCAGGCCCTGGACGTCGCCTAATCGAGCGTTGTAGATGAGTTCGTCGATTGTGTCGAAGGAGAGCGCTAGGGGGGCTGGGGAGTTGCTGTGTGATTTCGCCATTTTGTCTCTTTTCTTCCTTCTTCTTGCTTCCTGCTTGTTGCGGTTTTGTCGGCGGTGGGTGGTTGGACTGAATGGTTTTGAGGTTAAAAAGCTGTAACTGAGTTAGTCCAAATTATCACAAATGTCTGACCAATAATATGATTCAATCGTCAAGAAATACAGCTTTTTCCATCGCGGCCGCGGGGCGTAGATGCATATAAAAATGAGGGGAACAAAACTGATATCGAACACAATGTCTCGATAGCGCGCTAAGGAGACTAAATTCTGGCATGAAAACTTCAGAATGTACATACCTTTCGAATCCAAGCAAAGAAAGTAGTTTGATCCTGCTTTGAGCTGGGTTTGGGAGGTTTGGTATAGATCTTGAATGAGAAAAAAAAGTTGCGATAAAAAACATAGGGTTATCGCGGGTATCTCCACGTGACCTCGAAGGATGTGGTGTTGACAGCGACATATTTTCAAGTTTCTCGTCGAGTATAGATGAGTATATTTTACTGTAATGCATGAATCTTGATATAGTGATAGCCATGTAACAAGTCAACAAGAAACAGCTCTTGTTGATAACTCCAATCCAATGCAGAACCAACCCCAGTCAAACGCCCAAAATGATACAGGATAGTACAAGAAAGTCGGGAAAACAACATAGTCGCAAGTGGTATCGCCTTCAACCGCAATGTATGGCTGCACAATTGAACCTAGGTCTCCGGAGAAAGAAGGTCAATCCCTCAGCCAAGCCCTCCGCTTCTCCTCCTTCCGCTCCCTCCTCTTCTCCCGAAAAGCCTTAACCTCCGCCTTGCTCAACTTCTTCCCACTCCGCTCAGCCTTGAGACTCCTCCCGTCGTGGCTGTTCGCGGCGGCATCAACATCGAAATAAGCATTCATCTGCCGTCGCGATTTATTCTCATCGTTGAAGTTCTCCGGTGTCAGTGACGAGTCTTGCCATCGGCCTGTGAAGCGATTGAATGCGCCCGTCGCAGCGTAGGATTGTAATTGGTCTGCTGTTGCGGTGTGTGATTGATATGTGTCTGGTTCGTATTGTTGCGCGTACGCAGCTGTAGGGTCGTAATCGCCGTGGATCGCGGGGTTGTAGCCTCCCGCGCGAGCGACCGGTTCGACCTCCGTTTGACTTGTTGGCACCGGCACGGCTGCAACTACAGAGGCAGCGGCGGCATCTGGTACACGAGGGTTTTCCCATTGGGATACCCCTGTAATCCGATTGTAGAAATAGAATGCTTGTGCGTTTGCGTCCCAGACTGGCTCCCATCCATCGTCGCCTTCTGTGTCTTGGCCTGGAGGTGCTTCGTCGGGGAGTGGCGGTACTTCTTCGTCTGGTAACGGTGGCGCATCTTCTGCTGCTGCTGCTTTGTTCTCTTCCTCCTCTTTTTCTTCTTCCTCGAGACCATCCTCACCTTGCTCCTCGTCCTCACCTTCGGGACTGCTCTGTTTATTGTTCTCTACTCGATCCTTCTCCTCTTTTCGCTCCGTCCTCGAAGACTCGGCGCTCGGTTGCTCTGTATTCAATGCGCTTGTAGAAGGACTATCTGCCGTAGTCGCGACAGGCAAGCGATCATCATCAGCCATTTTCCCTTGAGATTAGTAGATGCACAAGCTTGGAAGCAGTGAAAGGAAAACTCTCAATCTGTATTGAAGTTATTCAGCACGAAGAAAATCACAAAGCGAGCTAAATCAGTGTACCAGCCTCGCATGTATCTGATCAGGTTGGACTGGATAGATAGTCACATATATTCCGACAAAGTTCATTAGGCTGTAGAAGCGAGGAAGTACGGAGTAAGAGAGAAGAAGTTGGCGGTTTAGAAAAGTAAGTGGAGATCGAGTCACCGCGCTAACCCGTTCGGGATGTCTGTATATTCTACGTCATCCGGTCTGAACTTCTTCATCTCTTTGATTTCTCACTCTTCCGTGACTATGTTACCATCTTGCAAAATTGCTCACGGCTGTAACTAGTAGGACCGCTTCATCGGCGGCACTGTCGGACACTCCTCCTGATCCAGCGTCTTGAACACAACATCCCGATATCCCACTCTAATCTCCTCTGCCTCCCTACTTTGCCATGTCAATGTGTGTTTCATATAATTATCATCGTCACGCTCATTAAAGTCTTCTCGCGCATGACTTCCACGACTCTCTTTCCGTTCCAGCGCCGCTTTGGCAGTCTGCGCTGCACATGTCAGCAAGTTGCGCGTCTCTAGAGTCTCGATCAAATCTGAATTCCAGATCAATGACCGATCTTTGACACACACGTCGTCGCGGAATGCGCGTTCAATATTCTGGACAGAATTTACGCCTTCGGTCAGCGAGTCCTGAGTACGAAAGACGGCGACATCGGTCTGCATCGATTTTTGCAGGGACGTCCTCAATTCCGCGGTTAGTCGGGTGCCGTTTGCTGTGCGCAATTTCTCTAGGTCGTCAAAGGATGACATGCCGATATCGCCCGGCGCAGAAGTGTGTTTCATTCCCTGCTCGTTGTTGCCGGTGATGTGCTGCGCGGCGGCGCGACCAAAGACAACCAAATCCAACAACGAGTTTGCGCCTAGCCTGTTTGCTCCATGGACACTGACACAGGCAGCTTCACCAATCGCATATAGCCCTGGGACTGTATTTTCTGCTCCCGACGAGGTATCAACATCCAAGACTTGACCGTGATAGTTTGTCGGGATACCACCCATACAGTAGTGCACCGTTGGCAGGACGGGAATGGGGTCCACGGTGATGTCGATGCCCGAAAATATTGATGCGGTCTCTGCAATTCCCGGTAATTTTTCCAAAATGTGCTCTCGCGGAAGATGCGAGAGCTGTAAGTATATATGATCTTTCTCACGTCCAACGCCGCGCCCTTCTCTGATCTCGATATTCATTGATCGCGATACCACATCTCTACTAGCCAGATCCTTCGCTGTGGGCGCATAGTTCTCCATGAACCGTTCACCTTCAGAATTCAGCAAGAATCCACCTTCTCCTCGTGCTCCTTCAGTTATCAGCACACCAGCGCCGTATATCCCGCTAGGATGGAATTGAATGAATTCCATGTCTTGCAGAGGGAGACCAGCTCTTGATATCATGGCACAGCCATCGCCAGTACTGGTGTGAGCGGAAGTACATGAGAAGTAAGCTCGTCCGTAACCACCGGTAGCTACCCATATCAGCTCAGCTTTCTTTAACAGAATCCGGAGTAGATGGATGACAAACCTAGAATGGTGTTGCGACTAAAAATCCTATGGAGCGTCCCGGTCTCCATGTCAATGGCAGTCACGCCAACACATTCACCATCAACCATCATCAGGTCGAGAGCGAAGTATTCGACGAGGAAGTTACAGTCGTGCTATTTACATGTTAGCCACGAAATAGCCGCCCGCTAGTAAGAACATACCTTCAAAGACTGCCCATACAGTGTATGAAGCAATGCGTGGCCGGTCCGATCCGCAGCACAAGCAGTCCGAAACGCTTGACCACCTTTCCCATAATTAAGCGATTGACCTCCCAGCGGTCTCTATTAATCGTCAGTCTGAATTTACCCCTTGATCATTGGAAGGTTGCCGAACCTGGTATATCTTGCCTTCAGCAGTTCGCGAGAATGGCATCCCATAAGCCTCGAGCTCCAGAATTGCGCGTGGCGCTTCTTTGCACATGTAATGCTACCGGCTTGTCAGAGACATGCAAAATGATGAGATGGTGTGGGCATACGATTGCATCCTGGTCTCCTAACCAGTCGGAACCTTTGACTGTGTCGTACATGTGCCATCGCCAGTCGTCGTCTTGCATACTGAGACCTAACAGTCAAAACCCATCCATATAACCGCCTGGAATTGCTTACTTTCCAAGCGCAGCATTGATTCCACCTTGTGCGGCAACTGTATGTGACCGCGTAGGGAACTGGCTATAAATGTTACAGGAGTGGGCTCAAAACAGAAAGAGACACTGACCAGCTTAGTGAGACAAGCAGTCTCAAGTCCACTTTGCGCAAGACCCAGGGCTGCTCGTAGACCTGCTCCTCCTGCCCCTACCACGAGAGCACTGATAGATCAGCAATGGATGGACAACCAACAGAGAAACATGGACATACTCATATTGATGGTCTACAACATTGGTCCTATTGATTGATGCAGATGTGACGGTAGCGTAGACTCGAATAGAACCCGATCCGAAGTTTTGAGCATGTCGCTGTCCATTCTGACAGTTCGATGCTCTGTCAGCTCTGATGTTCGACCTTGAAATTCTTTCAAACACACGAAGACTCGACGAAATTAAAGGACGCATATCTACAAGCAACTCTTTCCATTGACTGTACGTATACAAAGAAAATCAAAATCACAAAATCAGATATCATCAACAATAATTATACAACCGGCCAATACCTAATAGTCGGCTAGTCCATACCGACATGCCGACTAACATACAAGCGTCGGTGAATTACCCCAATTTTTGAACTTCCCCGCACCATAAAGCCGGGGTTGGGATGGACCAACGCGGGTCAGCTAATTGTTAGCGACGCTCTCGATTCCTTTTGACAGATGTTGGAAAGACTCTGTGGACAATCAAAGCCCTTAGATGACGCTAGCCCTAATGAAGCCTCGCCACTGAGATGCAAGCCTTCAACTCGTCTGACCACGCCCTTGTCGGTACAATGCTCTATTTCACATATTGTGATCTCTACACTACAAGTGAAGAGAGAAAGTTGTGTTTTTCTCAGTATCATGAATGATGAATCCCATACCACTTCCACCTCCTCTTCAAACCCCACCCGTGGTCCTTTTACGAGTGAAATGCCATGATCCGAATTCAGAGGCCTATAATGACACTTTCTCAGAATACGGTATGAGGGCGCGAGATCCCAATCGACCGGTAACCAAAGAAGCGTTTCGGGATTGCCTCTCGTGGGCACACGTCAATACTCCGTTCATTCCCTTCACAAACAAGTGGAGAAGAGCGTTGGACAGGAGACGTTGACTCCTAGAGGCAGGAAACAGAGACGTCGTCATCATTGCAGTCTGGTCAAAAGGCCTGCCTTTCGTCTATGATGCATACGAAGTCGCAAAGACGTTGCAACGCGACGGCGGTGGCTTAGTCTCATCAAATCATACCGACGAATATCTTGTCTACGGAGGGATTTGGGCGGATGAATACAGAGTTTTGGCTGTATTTGGCGGACAAAATGAGCTTGAGAATGTACCGCTGGAAGTTCCTGGATTGATAGAGTCAAGTACGGTCCCTGCATACACGACGAGTGTATCTCGCGAAACGGCAGGGAGGAGACTCGAGCAGATGCTCGCACAGGAGATATACAGTCGTACTGGTATTTGTGGCAAAAGTGAGCAACTTTTATATCTCAAGTGTTACATGGTGGAAACTTTTGATTTTCCTTTCATATCGGTGGTGGCCAACCGAAGCCCTAAACCATGACCTTTAATTTCCCTTGGCGAGAATCAAGCAAGATCAAGATTAGAAGAGAATTTTGTGAGTACTTACTGCGCATGTTTTTATCCTCAAGTCAACTACGCTAACAGGAGCGCACAGAGCCTAAGTGGATATGACAAGGTCTCCGCTTTTCTATATAATTTGGAATGTGTGAGAGAGCCCTGGAGATGTTTGTTTCTTCTCCTTTTCCTTCCCATGTTCAGAGTCTAGCTCAACAACTTTCAATGCCTCCTCCACTCAAGGGATTCATGCTCCAGTTGACAACATTGCAATACCGGTGACTTCGTCGAGTCCCTTCCAGACTCTTGTCTGACTCGTTCTCGTTGAAGGTTGATCTGCTAGCTCGTAATTTAACTCCAGCCATCAACCCACCACCTACCTACAAGGGCTACATAGCCGCGACTATAATACAGCGTACCACTAGTACGGGTGAGTTAGTTTTGCCACTTATATGAGGCTATATCCTGGCACTGAGGCTCTGAGCGCTTAAAACAAATATGCGATCTTATCATCAACGCGTGGGAGCGGCAATACTCTAATGCTCGGGTTAACGAAGGATGGCGAAAATAGCTCCTATGTCTTGCCTCTGCAGCGTCGATTACTGGTATACAACTGATCATCGTGTCTAATTATGTACGTAATCTGCTACAAAGTCTATCTCACAGTGGGGAAAAAGACCGCACGGCTCTGCAATACTATTATTACTGACTGTTGGAAACTGTGAAAGGCGAAAACCACCCGATTAGGCCACTACCCTAATCAGATCCTGAACTGTATTTTCCCCAATAATTGGCCTGTTGGTTAACTTGGTTTCAAGGTTGGGTATCCAGCTGTCTACGTCTCCTACAGACTTTAGAATCCGTAGATCCATTTCCTCTTTAGTATAGCAAACGTGAAAAAAGCTTCCACTAATCCTAGCAAGTAGCCCTAAGACCCAATCTTGAATCCTCTCATATTCAGGAGAAAAGTAAATTCAGAGCTTAATACCTAGGTAAAAAGTCCTTCAAATGCCCTTTACCGGAAAGTTAAAAGGCGCCAACTCCTCCTCAGGATCGTGCCCGAATCTTCTGTGCAATCGCAACACCTCATGAAAGCGCCATGTCCGGCTTGATAAGAGCCATCCACCTCCTCCAGACAACCGCCAGCGAACATGGCACAGAATCACGGCTCCTGCCCAGACAGGATGCAGACACTGAACCCCTCAGCAGCACAACAAAGGCCGGCTTCATTGCCATGGGCATATGCGGTCTTCTATCCTTCATTGCGGCTCTAGGGCTCCTTCTCTTCCTAACGTATCGCTTCATCTTCTGGAAACGATACTACAAGCAACCCCTGGCACACAACCAATACGTCGTTCTGATCTATAACCTGCTCCTCGCTGATATCCAGCAAGCCACTGCATTTCTGCTGTGTCTGCACTGGGTTAGCCAGAATCAGGTTTACTATCCGAGTGCTGCCTGTGCGCTTCAAGGATGGTGGATTCAGATCGCCGACCCGGGTAGTGGGATCTTCGTTTTGGCGATCGCGATGCACACGGGTGCAGTTGTTCTTCGAGGACGACAATTACCCTATTCCGTGTTTTTGTACGCTGTCATCAGTTTATGGGGGTTTATCATTATACTGGGAATCATCCCAGTCTCCTTGTATAAATCCGAAACATTTGTCATATCCGAAGCTGGATGGGTGCGTTTATCTCCTACATGTAGTTACTATCCTCCCCTACACGCTAGAACTAACGTGAGAATTTAGTGCTGGTTGAGCCCCAAACACGAGGCCGAACGCCTCTGGGGCCACTACTTCTGGATCTTCCTCGCCGAATTCGGCACCATCATTCTCTACGGCATCATGTTCTTCTATCTCCGCCGCCGCATGTTCCAGGCCGCAATACTACACCAAGCCCACCAAAAGAACCTTAAACGTCTTAACCGCGTCGTTATTTACATGGTCATCTACCCCTTTACGTACATTCTTCTTTCCCTTCCTCTCGCCGCAGGCCGAATGTCGAGTGCGCGCCACGTCGTTCCGAGTCGAGCATATTTCGCCGTTGCGGGATCGCTCATGGCGTTATCTGGTTTGTTTGATACGGCTGTCTACACGCTTACGAGACGGCAGTTGCTCGTGGTTACGGAAGTGAGTGCCTCGGATGGGCTGTATAATGCCTATTCGGGGTCGCATACGTATCAGACGCATGTTAGCACGGTTGGTGGAGGAGGTAAACAGAAGCGGTCGAAGCTGAGGAGGGGATTACAGACGCTTAATGATACTGCTAATGATCATCGGAATGACAGTGCGGAGGGCATTGTTCAACCAGATGAATGGGAGATGAAGAATATTGAGGGCGGGGTGTATCAGGAGACGACGATTGAGATTACGCATGAGACGGCAGATCACGAGGAAGATTATCATAATCATAAGCAGGGTGATTGAATATTGACAGCAGGAATATGTGACAGGATTATTTTGGAATGTCCCATATATCAATTGATTCATGGATGGATATAGCAGCGCATAACTTCGCATACTGTTACGTGTTGCAAGACATACACATATGTAGGCAGGTCGAAGGCCTCAATGTCCTCGATATGAGAATTGATCCAGCCTCGCGCACAATCTGTAGTCCTGATTCATCAAATGCCCAAATTCCTTTGTTATCTGGAAGATCCACCCGGCGAGTCAAGCTTTATGCAAGTACGAGTTAGTCATTCCTTAGAATACTCCATAGTTAGTTAGTATGCAGCTAATCTAATCGCCTAGCCTCATAGACATATACTTATACAAATACAGAATAGCCTGTGGCTTTCTGTGATGTGACGGTCCTCCAAGTGCTGCCTGATGTAACATACCTATGCACTAACTTACTCCGTACGTAGTGCTGTCAATGGAAAACGAACAAAGAAACTCCCCTTTTCCATTGCTTCGTATGTTTTGCGGCAGCTAAAGCAGCCCTTATATGATCCGTGGAATCCCCTCCTTGGTGTAAGTCTCCAAGTAATCGGCCGAATTTTTTCTCGAATGCGTGTCTAATATACGGGTCTATTTATTTTCGCATTCTTTCAATTGATTCGCATATCTCAATTCTAGCCGGCCAATATGAACAACCGAGGGTTTACTACAACCATTCTATTCAGCATATTTCTATCTATACACGCACAAACGACCACTGGGTATGATTATCTCTCCATAAAGAAGCCAAGTGCATATATATTAACGATTACTAGCCCGACATGTGAACTTCAAGGCCCAATACCTCCGTCAATAGCCGACGAGATGAACCAAGCGCTCTACTCAGCATACGAATCTTTCGAACAAAACCCGACATACTCGAGCGCAAATTCAGAGTTTGCAGCAGCTATGAGTTCGTTCCCAGCATCTGTGACATCTTCGCTGTTGTGTTCGGGTTATCAGGGCATTGATGTGAATTCACTGCCCACATGGCTTACTTCGGTCCCGACTGCGGTTGTGAGTCTTGTTTTGCATGAGCAGCAGGTTTATGAGTCGATTGAGAGTTCTTTTGAAGCGGAGGCAAGCATTTCTTACCCGGCAACAACTTCATCTAGTCTAGAGTCGAGTGTATCCTCTGGATCAGCACGTGTAACTAGTACCGCCGGAGTTTCTGCTGCTACATCCTCGTCGTCAGCTGCACAAGAGCTTTCTGGAAGCTTTAATAGCGGTATTTTAGCCGTTGCTGGTTGGATGCTTGCCTGGCTGCTGTGATACACGCAAAAGACCAGACTGGAGGTGTATGCCACCTCTGTATGGCAGTCTAGCTCGGTGTTACTATTTCAAAGAGATGTACTTACCCAGTTATAACCGTATATGCACGTTCCAGTACATCCACTAAAGGCTAATATAGTCAGACGTGCTTTCTTCGCGGCGCCAGGGCTAGGCATCAGCGGCGCTTAGGTAGAAGGTACAGTAGCTTCAGTGATGTTACTTCCAATCGTCAAGGCATCTCAAAATGACTACGTTCCAGTCTTCAATCAACATCATCGGCCTCTTCCTTCTCCTCTAAGCATTCGATATGACCATGTGCCATCTGGAATCTTGGATGAGACCTAAAGTACACGTTCCTGGACAAGATCCCTTACTGCATGGAGGAAATGAGATTCGCAGTCTCCATCTGCAAAGACATATCTTGTCGATCGTTTGTTAAGGCCTGTGATTGTATCAGTAGCTATCAACCGCTCCACTGGAGTAGATTTCTTACAACGATTCTCAACGCAATCTTGACTTCGTGCACATGATCTATCCAGCCCGGTACTAGTTGGCATTTTTAAAATCCTGTTCTTCGGAAAAGGGGAGGAAAGGTTGTATTACCTGCGCTCTTGCCCAAACAATAAGTCGATCCCCCTGCTGCAACAGCGAAAGAAAGTCACCACCTGGTTTCGCGATGTCTTGACTTGGATTCTTTGACCAAGTCACTCTCTTGGTACCACACGTGGGAAACAGGCTATGCATTACATTGCGGCTGGTGCAATGCATGCTGCTTCTCGGGGTTTCCTTTGGTGTTTTCACAGAAAACCATCCCTACTCTCGAATCAGATCCCTAAAATCATTGGGGCGAGCTTGATCTTGGCACACTGTTGCAGATCTTCAAAATCCAGGCTAGGTTTTCCACACCCCGGTCGGATATTCGATACTTCAAACCATATCCAGGTGCCTTCGGTTGGACTCTCAAACGAGCCTTGGTCTTGACTAGTCATGGAACACTCCAACATTGATATTTTAGCAGGAAGAGGGTTAGTTAGTAGTCGCAGGTCAGGCGGAACCACCAGATACAGTAACCACTTTGGACACTATGAAAGAGCATGCAGTGTCTTGTTTCACTATGTCAGCCAAATATGGGTTTTGGGCAGTGGTTTTCTTCCTTTGGCCTCTAGGACTCGTTGATTCCTCGCTTTCGCCTCTTCTATCCGCTGGTGCATTGCTTTTGCCTCCTCATATCTCCCTTGAGCGTGCAATAGCCGCTCAAGTAAAGTGCCACCGTAAATTGTAGAAAAATGATCTGACCCAAGTATGGTCTCTTTTCCCTCTAAAGCTTTTCGATACAGTTCTTCCGCTTCTTCGTGCCTTCCTTGACGTTCGCACGCCGCTCCTAGAAAATTCAGGGTATCCAGCGTGATGTGATGATCCCGTCCAAGTACTTTCTCTTGTTTTTCTAGTGCATGTCGGAGTATCTCCTCCGCTTTCTTATACTCCCCTTGAAAATGCAACAAATTGCCAAGCTGAGTGAGACAGATACATATACGGGGATGCTCCGGTCCAAGCAACTTCTCATATCCTTCCAAAACCTGTCGGGTTATCGCTTCCGCATCTTCGTGATTTCCTTGACTGGAAAATACTGCACCAACATGGGCGGCAACGGCAAGTGTGTCGACATGCTGTGGTCCAAAAATAGTGGTCAATCCTTCCAGTACCCGTCTATACATCATCTCCGCTTCTTCAAATCTCCCCTGATCGTGGAATACTACGGCAAGTGCATGTGTATTCCGGAGTACAAGTGAGTTCTGTGATCTAGGAGGTTCTAAACATCTCATCAGAGACAGTAGAAGCACCTCTTCTGCCGCCTCATGTTTCGATTGCATGTAGAGTGCATGGCCAAGTTGTATCATAACGTCGATCGACTTGGGATGCTTAGGTCCAAGCACCTTGTCTCGTGCTTCTAGTGATCGTCTTAACATTACTTGCCCTTCTTCATACTGAGCTCCTTTTAGAGTCAAGTACCATCCACAATGGTTGGAAATCGTGGCTACGTTCAGCAAATCTTCATCATGATTTATCGAAGAGTGTTTCATAACCTCTTTGGCATGTGCAAGGAGCGCTCGACATTGAGACCAAGTCTCATACTCCCCAACTGGAAATTTCTGAGCTAGTATTGCTCGGGACTTCCGTTGCCAACGTGCTAACTCGTGGTGGACATCTAACCATGTTCGAACTGATAACTGCACCAGTCGGTGCATATTGAATGACTGTTCAACCAGTTCAGTTTGAATGAGAGAATAGCTGATGAGTGATGCCAGAGAATCCTCAAACTGCAGTGTATCAAGATCTTGACGGACGAGGAATTCGGGAATTCCCTGTCGATCAAACATGCTCATCAGTGCGAGTAAATCCGTCGCTGACGGCTTAGTTTGACGAATCTGGTTAAATGACAGCTGCCACGTCGTGATGATCGTGTATTTATTGCTTGAATCTCGACGGTAATCCTTTAGTTCTTTTTCCATAAGAAGATGAATCTGATTTGACTCGCTCTCTCGGAAGAGTTCTAGATAACGGGAAACCGTAATACGAGGCGATCGACTAGCAATATGGGATCCGGCATGGGTGATGGCCAACGGAAGGTAATCCAGGGCCTGTACCAGCGCCTTCTCGTCTTCAATCGCTGACTCCCCGTTTGGATTTTTGGCCCGTAGCAGGGCAAGCGATTCATCTTCGTCCATCGGTTGAATATCGATTACAAGGCCGTCACACAGCAAGTTTCTCGCCGCGTCACGATTGCGCGATGTGATCAGGACAAACCCGTGAGTTGCTGCCTGGGGCAAGAAGTTGACCAATGGGGCTTTTTCCACCTCTTCGTTGAAAAAAAGGTCGTCATCATCGGCATTATCCAACACGATCAACCAGTGGCCATTGCGCTCATCGTTCAACCACTGATAGACGAGCTGAAAAATATTTGTCTGCTGGCTGTCTCGACCGGGAATTTCAGCAACTGTAGCAATCTGCTGGTAGCTTTGTTCCACTCGAGCTGCACTGCTGGCGTGGATCCAGAAAACCCACATTCCAGGCGTAGACTCTCGCATGCGAGAAGAATACTCGATAGCAACCTGGGTTTTCCTGAAGATAGTGAGCTATTAGCATGAGCTGTAAGTCAAAAGACCGTTAAATGGGACTACTAACCCGACACCCGCTAGTCCAACTAATGCTACTCGTTCGTGCTGCTGGCCAATTGCTTGATATCGCTCCTTGATTTGTTCAAGAATATCTTCTCGCCCTATAAATTTCAAATCCCTCTTGAAGGGAACCGTGGAGCACGGCCGGGGCCTGTGGCGTACCTGTGCTAGATAGACTCATGGTTAACTTATAATAAGACACAAGAGCAAGCTAGTTGGAAACTTTACCGAACCGAGCCATCACCACCTGTGGTGCGTCTTGCACGAACTGTTTTAGTTTCTCGCGCACAGCCCGATACCCTGGCGCACTCGGCGCGTCAAATTTTACAATCATCGAATGATCCGCGTGTACCGATATTTTGTCCTCCACATGGTCGGGCAACTGGAGAAGAGCCGAGTCCGCGTCCACTGTCGTGATGAAGTCGCCGGCGCGTGTCCATCGTCCGCTTTCTGGGTCCTTTACGAGATACGTAGTCAAAAAGTGTACAGAGAATTTACACAAAAGTAGAGCAAAGTCATACCAGAACTAACTGCCTGGTCTGCGCAGTCTCATAGAAGCTGACAACCTTTCGATCTCGAATCAGGTTTTTGAAGTCGGCCAGCTGATGAGTAAGCAGGTCCGATTTTTCAGAGATTTGCTGTAGCAATTGCGTTCGTGGATGGCTTTTATCTCCAGCCAACATCTGCTGGATGTCGTTCACCACCAGGCCTTTGTGTGGAATGGCAAAGAGCAGCATGCCGTACGTGGCGCGATGGAGCGAAGTGACGGCTGGGTGGTCTCCATCCATCGCCTGAATTGCCCTGACCAGGCACTAGAATCAACGTCAGCAGACCTACACACAAAGTGCGATTCTGCTTAGACTAACATGGGCTAGAATGATCCCGCCGAAGCTGTGTGCGACGAAAATAAGTGGTCTTTGCTGGAGCTGATTTCATGATTAGCTTTCTTCTGGATAACTTGTTTGACTCGTAAGTATATTGCTCACCTCCTTCGTATTCCGAACTTGCTTGATCTCCCCCATCAGCTGCCGTCCGTAGTCAAGTATCCCTTCGACTCCATGGTCTGACAGCTTTGAGTTGTAGCCGTAGATCATTGTGCGGCATTGCGGAAGATCTTTTGACAGAAAGTCACGAAGCCACATTCTCCCTAGATTACCCCTACCCTGCCACGATCCGTACGCGTGTCCATCGAGACCGCAGATAGCAATGATACTGCATTGCTCTATCAGTCAGTATGGTTCTAAGTTCCAGTATGGTTGGAAAAATATTACTCTGCGATCACTGGTTTGCCCTCGTCGGGCGTGTAAAGCTGCGTAAATCCAAAGAAGTGGCAGTCAAAGTTCAAGTCAGTGTCTCCTGCCTCAACCTGCCATTCCTCCAACGGCTTTGTTTTCGACTCAGTGAGAAATTGAGGCACACCCCCACGAAACTGCACCAAGGCAGTATATTCATTTTCATAATCATAGCACGATGGCACGATAGCGATTTCTGGCGAAATCCGCGATGTCTCGTCGTCGGTGAAGTGTTCTTCAAGTACTTTTTGTAATTCTTTCTTAGGATCCTCGACTGGCTGATTCCTCAAAAGACCTGTTACCCGAAAGACGTGCGATTTTCTCTGGCTGGCCATCTTGATGAGCGTTCCAGCTCAGCGATACAGCAACTCGAGATATGTCGGGAACAATCGTTAGTATCGATCAGGAGGGATGATTTTGCGTTCCGGTTCAACGATGATGTGATATGGAGAGGAGAGAAATGAGGACGGAACACAAGGATGCATCAGGAGAGATAAGCCATCCTCAGCCTTGTCCAGCCTTGTCCAGCCTTGTCGACAAGGCTGAGGTGATCTGCTGTGGCGGGGTCTGAGCCCGCAGCCTTCTTATTCAAGTGTGATGCATGGTAAATTGATGTAAATAAGTATGAAACCATGGCAGCGTTTCAGCAGTTTAAGATGATCCAGATTAAGTTTTGCTACCGTCCAGTAAATGCCATTGAAAGTGATCGTCAGAGGGAAGAGATAGCATTTCTGCAGCAGGGCATCTATGCAGCCTGCACGCGGCCTTCTGAATTTTGCTTCTGTGAATTCTTTTTCCACTGGAGCCGATTGTGTAACGCAAAGTTCCATTCCCTGCTTACTTTGAAGAAGAAAAGAGATACCAAGAGAAGCATCACAAGGCTTGTCACAAACGCAATAATAATGCTTAACCAATAGCAACCTCTGAATACAACATGCTTATCCGTCTCTTCCGAAGTGGTAGCAGCCAGTGCGACCTGCATACAATTGAGCAAGATCGAAAGAAATGCAAATACAGAGATGACGGGTCCTTGAATTTGAGCAAAGTACGCACGATATTGATACTTTGTCCGCTGATAACGGGTTTTGCCCATGAGAAACGGTGCGTAGTAGTTCAATCGAGTGAGCCGAATCTCTCCATATTGATATCGCCCCGAGACCTGGTCGTCAGCGATGTCGTTGAAAGCGGCCGAGAAACGACAGAATTGAGACCATGTCACTTCCTTGGGAATTAGGCAAAGAACCGGGTCTTGTGCTATGCGTAGATCTGACTCGTAGTGGATGAGATAAACATAAGTCCGTAAATAGCCTAGAGCGGCCTCTTTCAGCTTGATGGCTGCAATTTCTTTGGGTAGATTGCTCATAAATTCTTGCCAGAATACGTAGGACGTCAAGTATCGAGGGAGTGGCTTGATGAAGATTCTATCATCGATCCAGATAAGATGAAGGCGAGGGTCCTCTGTGATCGTAATCTTTCGTCCTTTCACAATTTGTCGGTGTAACGGGGATATGTTCCCGCTATCCTGTTTCGACATCCACCAGAGTCTGTCCGATATCGACTCGAGATCCTCTGACCAGAGTTCTGAGCAAACAAATTTCAGCAGATTCCTGTCATCGCTGAGCTTGATTTTGGGATAGCCAGGCAAACAATCTCGCGATGTATCGAGATCGCTGTTCAGCTCGTCGGCTTTTCGAAAAGGACATTTCTGTAAGGATGTTCCTGCAGGTTCTGACATCTCGTAGAAATATAAAGAGACGTATGCATAAAGTCGGGCTATCGAGAGAAGAATGGAGATAGGAACATTTTCTTGATAGAAGCCTTCGCTATATACAATCCATAGACAGCCTTGTCGGTCCGTTTATAGGCTGCACAGTAACTGGGAATGGTCAGATTCTTTCCATTGGGTCGGCCAAATAGACAAGATTTGCCTTGCATTTCTGTGAGGCGAATTCGGTGACCTGTTCAGCTTGGATTGGCTTGTTGTCAACAAGGCTGGCTATGTGTACTACTTCGCGGAGCACTTGATCATGATTTGCTGGTTTGCAAAGCGAACCCAATCATCGGGCCATGTCAGACGTTTCCGCGACGGCATAATCCGAGCGAGAGCCTGCCAGAGGCAGACTTTGAATAAGATGAATCACATTTCATTAATCGAGTCGTTGCAGAAGGGGGTATATTGAAAAACAGGGGGAAGGAGCGAATGAGACGACGGCGTTATGTCAGCAACAGCAACAACACGTGACTTTCTACCTCAAGTCACGTGAATTATCTCACTCTTTGTTTGTTTTGTTTGTTTTTCTACTTCGATATCCAAGGACAACTTTCAGGGCCAGAATTGTCATTATCTTTCAACATGGGTCTTGCTATAGTGTCAAACAATTCTTTTGCTTAGCTTTCTTATGATCATTCCATTTTCCTTCGTGATTTAGAATCAAACAGGCCCAAAGGGAACTCCAAGGGAACTCCTCTGGACCCTCGACGTTCGTGAAGAGCACGATATATATTCTTTCAGGGGCCTGGCAAAGTCAGCCAATGTCGAGGCGATGAAGACCACAACGACATTTCTCTATTCTATCAATCTATAGACTACTTGGTGTCTAATTACGTTACTATTCGAGCTACTTAAGCTAGTGAACTACTTGAGTAGGTATTACTAGTTCAACCAGACTCTGCAAAGCTAACCCCAAGTGGAGGCTTCAAAACAAATAAAGACCATTAATGTCGTCTAGACCAATCCCTCTAGGGAGCTCGCATTTGGAGCGCCTCCCTGCCGAGCTTTTAGCAGCAGTCTCGTCATTCCTTGCCAACAAGGACATCAAAACCTTACGTTTAACAAGCAAGACCCTGA